>JAJHUR010072898.1:25561-64699 GCA_027495735.1 Lutjanus campechanus
AAGGGGGGAGGGGGGGGGGGGGGGGGGGGGGGGGGGGGGGGGGGGGGGGGGGGGGGGGGGGGGGGGGGGGGGGGGGGGGGGGGGGGGGGGCTGTCAGTTGAGGAGGATTTTGGGAGAAAGGGAATCATGGAAAGGGAATATGAAAATGAATTCCGCATGTAAGCCCTGAGGGGGGAAGAGAACCAAAAACGCCGCAAATAGAAAAGGAAAATGTTGGACACGGCAAAAAGGAAAGTGGAGGGTGAGGTGATGTAAGAACTACAGGATTGTGGGGGGGCGCAGAAACTGCACGGTTGAACTTAACAGGCTGAGTTGCATCCTTTAGCCTCCACACAGGGGGTTGTAACAGCACACACGGCGACACAGGTGAGAATGATTACACTCACACGTACACGCACCATCCTCACGCATACACCGGCCTTCATTACACATCTGGTTAAGTTTTGTCGAGGGAAGCTGCGTTGGGGTGGTCTTCACTCCTCCAGCAGGTCGGGCCTGTTAACACGGCAGGCCACGGAGAGTCCGTCACCCTGCAGGGCAGCAACATCTTAACATCTTAACATCTTAACATCTCTGTGCAGTTCAGCAACACACACAGCTCAGTGTAGCAGCGCAGACGACTAAAAGTAAATTCTATTACAGTGGATGGCAGAGATGTGAACTCAAGCCACATGACCTGGACTTGTGTCAGAAATTTCATGACTTTATACTCGCACTGACAAAGTGAAAAACTGTAGCCCGATTTTAACACCAGTGACTCATAACATCACTTGGACTTGAGCCTTTTGACTTGAAAATACTGAAGTTTAGTGCTTGACTTGGAATATAAAACAACTTTGTTGTTTTTACATGAAAGTTTTTGTGCAGGTTGTAAATAAAACATGTTAATTATTGACCTTTAGGTATATTAAGATATGAGAATGATATCAATCCTCTCATCTGAGTCTTGGCAAGAAATCTTTTTCAACACATCAAACTACTACTTCTTTAAAGTAGAAATTATATCCTCTTTTACTGATAAAATACTAATACATTTTTCCTCTTTATTGTGTGTATACGTCAATCATATACACAGTAATGACAGGACTACCAGTTTCCCAGAGTTTCCTGGTCCTCCCCTTTATTTGTTTTTGCCTTTATTGGATAGTTGACTGTAAGATCCTGACAGGAGACATGAGGAGAGACACGGCGAGGAGAACATGTGAAAGTGAATGTAGGAGTTCCCCACTGGAACTAAACCAGGGATGTTGCGGTCAGATGTTGTGCATCTTAGACTGCCGGCCCACCGGCACACAACTTTGGTTCCACTTCTGCTGATGTGCCAGAATCAAACAACAGCCACCACAGATTGAAGCAGGAGTCCATGTGAAAGTGTCTTCAGCTGCAGTTCTTCTCTAGTTAATTTTTTTTTATTTTAAAGTGTTTCCTGATTGTCTAGTACGCAAAGCAATAGTGAACAAATAATGGTCACTCACCATCACCACTAAAGCCAAACTAATCATGCATTAAGTATCCATCAACAGAATACAGCTGTGTTTCTAATTGTGCAGAGATTTAAGTAATGCCACAGGGAGTTAATATATTAATATTTGATATTAATGGTTGATATGCCTTGTTTTCCCACTAATACACAACTCTTCAACACCCTAAAAAAAGGCTAGGATATTTTAATAACCCAAAGCTGGGCTCAGGCTTCTGGGTCATATGTTGGGTGGGTTTGACCCAACACTGGTTTAAAAATGGTGAGATGATAAAGATTTGACCTAAAATCGAGGCTCATCTTTGCAGTCCACCATTTTCATGCAAGCGGCAACTTGACCTCACCGTATAATACCCGTTATACTAGTTAAACATAATTCATTTTTATTGTTAGCATAACCTCACATTAGCTAATGTCAGCATGTTAACTGTTAGCTTCACCAAGCTAGCGCAAGCTAAGTGTCGCGACAGAGTTGGGGTTAGAAGAGGGTAGGGTTGAAATAAATATAATATATATATAATATAAATCTAAATAAATATTTATTTACATTTTTTGTTTGTTTTTTCATTTTCAACAAGCATGTCTGAGGAACCGAGGCCCCCAAAAAATGTCCAATGGCATTTTAGTTTTATTGTTGTCGCATAAAGTGCTGGCAGGTGCCAGATAAAACAACTGGGCACTGTAGTTTTTACTAAACTTACTAAACCAAACAGGAGTAAATATTGCATTTTTGTCGGGGACTATTTTAAGTCGTGGAATCGGTGTGTTGGCAAGTATTTACAACAGCGGGATGGTGCGTGTGGGTTTGACTCAAAATAAATGTCACCAGTTCAACGATGTGGCTCAATACTGTGTTTTTAATAGATTTTGGACAACAGTGGAGGTCTCTGGCACAGAGGAATAGGCTACATCAGGCTTAAACTTGTTAGAAGGCTGAATTTATTTTTGCTTTTCTTCATGGGATTTGTAGGAACACAGCAGGTTTTACAGTCCTGTAACGTCCACTGTCCATACTGTTGAATATGCGAAAATTCAGTCATCAACTAGACAAGACAACACTGGATGTTTTTTCTTTCTTGATCCACAGGTGATAAATGGTGTATTTGTGTTCTGTTTTGCATTTAAATTATCAAGTCAAATCACATAATTTAAGTGTGTATGTTTTAATCCTTGCTTCTCTTCAAGGAATAAATGTGAAAAAACAAACATGAGGTTTAACTGGAATCCAGACCCCTCTGCATACCGAGACAGAGGTCTGCGATCTGTGGTTCTGGGTTCTATTTAACCCGCTGAGGTTACGTCGGTTCTGCTCAGGGACTTGGCTGTGAAGCTCAGTTCCTGTGGCTTCGGACCAAACCAAGAACAGAACCCCCCCTTTACCTCACAGATCTTTTATGATGTCTGGCTTCTCTCATCTCTCTGCTCCATGTCTCCTCCATCCAGAAACCATGAGAGCAAAATGGGCTTCTTCTTCTCTGCTTCCATCGCTGCGGTGTATCGCTGAAGTATTTGAGGGTTTCACTGAGGTATTCTGCAGCATCACTTTGATGGGATCAGGCCATGTTTGGTCATGAATGTGGTTTCAGGCGAAGAGATGTGAATGAAGGGGAATGAAAACTGACAGAGTAAAACACTTGAGGGTGAAGGGCTGATGCAGTGGACGGCTTTGGCCAGACCACTGCGGCCAAAAGTAACTATCCAGGTGAACTGTTCACTTTGGCTGGAGCTCTGAGAAATGAACAACTGTCTGCATGTCAGTAATCTGAAAATATACACACATGCGGTTCATGCACACATGCTAAGAAGAAGATAAGGCAGCATGAAGTCATACACTGGACTGCACCGACAAAGATTAATTTAATCTAAGATTAGTTATAATCAGAGGTCATCAATAGGTTTAAAATCTGTAAATCAAGATTTAAAATTAAGCAGAGTTCAGAATGTGATTCTATGTTTAGTGATGTTAACAATTTAATTCATATAGAGTTGCTTGCTTACCCAAATTAAAACAAACAAACAAACAAAAAAGTGTATTCCTTAACAACATGGTATTGTTTGATAGTTAGCTAAAAAGTTATCAAAACATGACATTGTTTGCTTGCAAGCTAAAAAGTAAAAAAAAAAAGTTTTGCTAGTGAGCCAGAAGTTAACAAGTTAAAGTTAATACTAGATCACAGTTTGAACTGGAGTTTTAAGTTTTGGGGCAACAGAATAAGATTTAATTTAGGTTTAGAGTAAAAACTAGGTTTAAATTTAATCTTTTTTTTTTTTAATTTAAAGATATAACATTTGGCACAACACTGATTCAAAGTTAAACCATGATTTAATCAGGGTTAAAAGTTAATGACTTGTTGGCATGCTGTTTAGCTGCATTTAACTGGTCTGTTGTTTTTAACGCTATAATGCTAAAATTATTTTATAACTTTAATGTAGACCCCTTAGAATAATGATCCATTTCCCTCACATACACCCTTAACCCTAACATCTCTCTTAAATCTGGAGGTCTAGACCTGGACTCCTCTTTAAAGTCACTTTGGGAACTTTAAATACGCCTTCATGTCTGATTGGGTCTCAGTTCTTCAGTAACTTATACAAAGCAGCTCCTGCACCATGCATGTGTGTGTGTATGTATGTGTGTGTGTGTGTGTGTGTGTGTGTGTGTGTGTGTGTGTGTGTGTGTGTGTGTACAAGTGCTCATGACTGCATCTTGGACCTAAGTAGCAACAGATGCTGCGCTGACCTCAGAGGCTTCCTGGAAACACAAATTTGTCAAAATGAAGCAGGAAAAAGAGAGAGCAGCAGTTTAGGTAAATGTAACATATAGGGGACACACACACACACACACACACACACACACACACACACACCTCCACACACACATACATACAGCATAGGCACACTCCTACACATGTACACACTCCCGCTTCATGTAGTGGACACACACACACCAAGCCTAGGGTAGTGTTACATGAGATGCTCACAATGAATAATCACAAATGCACACACAGCATCAAAAAGCAGAGAAATATATGACTGAATATACTCGTGCTGAAGAAGAGCGTAAATCTCTATTTATATGTTTAAGGTAAATATTATTGTCCACTGGAGCACAGGTTCCCAACCTGGGGGTCCGGACCCCAACTGGGGGTCACCAAAGCTTCACGTGTGGTCGCGAGGTGTGAGAAAACTTATTAAAAATATATACACAGTCGGCCTGAATCCCAGCATTTCATTTATTTCTGTGAAGAAAACTAAATTCAGATTCCCAAAGTGTGGGACGTGGCCTCCTGGTGGGCCATGTGAGGTCAATAAAAATAAATAAATAAATAAGTAAATAAATGTTTAAGTTTAAGTTTTCTTGAATTTACTATAAAATATTTATGATTATTTTTTAAAGAATCAGAACTAATATAACAAAGCCATGGGATTTAAATTTCATATTAATCATAATTTTTCTGACCAATTTTATGAGGTATTATCATCATCCTGGTATTTTATCATTATTTACCCATCAAGTTAACATAGGAATGTATCTTATATCTCGTCACTGGTGTAATTAGTCTTGTACATTGATCAGAATCAAAATAAGCATCATGATTAAAGGTTTGGGTAGGTGGCTTAAAATGTTCAGATTTCAAACTGGTCGTGGCTTTCTTAGGTCTGGGAACGGCTGGCTTAGATTATTATTTACTAAAATATAAATTTTTACCAAAGAGCTACTCGAACAATGGCCAAGCATGAGGGAGAAGAAAACACTAAATTTGTTTTAAAAAAGAATATGTATGATTGCAAAAACATTTTAAAAAAACATTAAACAGACAGAATATGTGTATAAAAAGATCCAGAAATGTCACGAAAACTCATCTCTGATTCAATATTCACTGGAAATAATCTTCTCAAAGTTCATCCAAATCGCTCGTCTTGCACAAACTTGCTGCAGTTATTGTGCTCATTGTTTGGGTTAATTATACAGATGTCCTGTACTGTTTTGTTTTTCTGTGCTGCCGTTGTTATGCATCAATTGTAATATGACATATTAACAAAATATGTTGCTTTTTCAGAGGCTGTCACTTTATCCAGTGAAGAAAAAGGACTACTTAAGGAAAAGGGTTTGGAACCACTGCCCTAGAGGAGCCAGTTCTGGTTTTTGACTAGTCAGACCAGATTTTAAGGACATAATAATAGAAAAAAAATATATATATGTATTTTAGCTGACCATTTTTTGAAAAAGTTTCCAGAACATAAACAAAAAAAGATCCCCTCACCAAACCTTTCATCTAATTTTAGTGTTTCAGGGTAAAACAAAACAAAACAAAAATAAATCCCTGCAGCTGAAAAATTTAATCTCCAGAAGATGTAGTTTTTAGGTAAAAATTAAGCTCCTTAGTTTAGTTTTTGATAACGGACAATTTCCTGCCGATGTAATGACATGCAGGCCAGCAGTTGAAACACAGCTTGTAAAACAAATCCTGTTCTTTATATAGTAGTTTTTGGACTCGCTGGCCTTCGAGCGATAACACCAAATGATCTGGTGTGGTGATTTAATGCTGCAGTCCCTCACTGAGAACCACATCACCCCCTGATCCATCTCTCCTTCTCTTTTTCTTTTTTTTAATTCTTTCTTCAGTACCGGAAGCAATCACGCTATCTCAGTGACGAACAAGCAGCCTGACCGCATGATATCACCTCTTTAGGAAAACAAGAGGAAACGCGTGCCTGTTGCTCTCACATGCGATCAATTATTTTACGGTGAAGTCGGGCTGGGGGAAAATTTTCAGCCATTAGCCCTTTAGTGCAGGGATCATACTGAGGCTAATAGTGACTAAACACTGAATAAACACATTTGGCTAATAGGTCATTCGAACCTGAAGTGGGGAAGGTGGGCCTGTTGATTGGCCAGAGGACCATTTTAGCATTGGCAATAAAATGTGCATGTACACTCACTTAGAAAGGCACAGACGCATGAACAGGAATGGACAAAATGGCACAAAGCCTTTATAATACAACAGCTGATAGTGTTTGTCTTCTGTCAAAACTGTCACAGGTAGTTATGGCAACAGCTGTAAATCATGCAATTAACAGTGTGTGTGTGTGTGTGTGTGTGTGTGTGTCAGCTTCAATAGATCTTTTTAAAGTAAGAACACAATTTAAGAGAGTCGGTTTCTGCACAAATTTCTGGTTTGTTAGTCAAATGCTCAAAAATATGCAATGTTGAAAAGAGAGACTGTCTTCAAAACTGGGGTTTACCAATCATTGTGACAGCTTACTTTATTACCAATAATTGATCTATACTTTTTAAAAAGGAAATAATTTAGTGGAATCAACTAGTCTTTTCTCATTAACCCAAGGTAAATGTACAAGTTTTATTTATTCAATTGAATTAGCCTTAAAACTTCTAATATTTATTTTCAGAATACTTCCTGAAATGTGTGACAGAAGAGTTGTTGGTTCAACTAAATATCTTAAACTTATTGAGCATGTACAACTGAATTAGTATCAAGTCTTTTTGACTAAAAAAGTTTCTTTGTTTTTTGAATCATCATAAAATTACTTCAACTTGTCTTTTCAGTTAAGGCCTGCATGCTAAGTTATTTAAGTTAAAACAAATAGTTAATTTTGTCATGTATTTCATATTTATATCCTTTTTGTAGGTAAAACAGGACATGGTTTCAGCAAGTCTTATGTCTCTTATCAGCCGTTTTTGGAAAGTTACTGCAACTGTCCACAGGCCGTAAGTGGCCGTATCAAAACAGACCACACCACAGTATTTTTCAACACAAACTAGTCATTGTGGGGTACATAAAATTAGAGTTCACTCAAACACAAACACAACTTATTGCTTTTTTCAACATGCACAGGCCATTGTGCATGCTGTATAAGGACAGTATAAGGACAATAAATACATGTTTAATAGAAGTTTCTTGCATTGCAAAATGTTCCATTCTTCCTGTGTCACACTGAAATATAGAGACACAGAAAATCATCTGCAACATCTGCACACTGACTCAAGGTGGGCCTATAGTCTACAAACAAACAAACTTAAATAAATAACACTATAATATTATTGTATAAATAAGTAATACTATAATATTGTAAAACCATGGATATTTTCGGACTAATATGCCTATTGAAACAACAAGCAAAGGTTGATTATTGAAATTTGATGTATTTTCAACATGTTGCAGCACTCTCTTGATCCTGTTGCAGCTGTCCCCAGAGTTGGGGTCAATTGCAGTCACTGACTTCTCCTTCTTCTTCCATTCAAATAAATATTGTGAACAATATGTCATATGTAATTATCTTTAAATGGCATAGGTGATTAGCAGACACATGTAAGTTTAACACATGAAACATTTGGTTGATCTGGTCCAAATACTGTAGCCTCTGAGTAACTGAGAGAAATGCAGACAGGGTTGCAACCGTCCCTAGCCTCCCCTAAGACTACACATCATGTACAATGGCTCCTGTGAGAGTTACTGCTATTAAATGTAGTTAATTGCTCTGTTATGTTATATTATGTGATTTAATGTTTTATCATGACTAGAGAGAGAGATCATTTACACAGAAGAAGTACTTCAACACTGTAGCTGGTTGAGATAGAGCTATAACTGCTTTATTATGTGCTTTATTCTATTACAAAGCACATTTTATAAGCTGATCACATGTTTTATGAAAAATTTAAAAAGTAATTATAGCTGTGAAATTAATGTAGTGGCATAAAATGAACAATATTTCCCTCTGCAAACAAGTATATACTGTAGCTGCATTCAATTCATGTACGTGTTGAAGTGCGAGTACAAGTACTTCAACATGAACAGAAGTGCATATGAGTGGATGAAAATGGTTGTACTTATATAGAATTCTTGAGTTAAAAAAAAAAAAATCACTTTCCACCACTGACATACACATCACGATACAATCCAGCACCTTTGTCATCAAATCTCCACATATCAACAAGTATGACATACAAGTTTTTAGTCCCAATCAGTCAACAAAAGCTCAACATTATGAGGTTAAACTGGCTTTTTTTAAAAAAAAATATCAGTGTTGTTTTACTGTGTTTCACATTTTTTCTCTACCTTGTACACACACACACACACACACACACACACACACACACACACACACACACACACACACACACACACACACACACACACACATAGCTTCAGGTGCTGAGAGAGCAGGGTGAAAGTTAACTACTCACCTAATTAACACAGGCTGAACGTCTCCCCCTCTAATTCCAGCACCTTTAACCTCAACATAAGAACGAGCTACTCGCCAGAAAAACCTCGACCCTGGAGCTCTCTGCAGCAAATACAGTAAAACTACTTCCATCCACTCAAATATGCACTTTGTACTTTTCTATTTATAGTATAGCTGTCTGTGTTTTCCATCTAGGAGACGATACCGAGCAAGAAATTTATGTCAGGCCCTGATATTTTTCTACTTGGCCTGTTTACACTTGATTCATTCTCAGAGTCATTAGATTTTCACAGAAGAGAGTGCGATTATACTTTTTTTTAATTATTTGTTTTTACTTGCAGAAGTTGAGGAATATTCTCTCTTTCTCTCTTCCCATCATCCTCTCTTGTCTTTCCCCGCCTCTTTCTCTCTGTGTTTATTCTTCTGGCGGTGCAACAGGCCCCAGAGCCCAGAGGCAAGTCATGTTCTCAGGGAAACGGCAACTCTCCACAGAGCTGATATCAAAATAGTTTAAAATGTGAATTGTCTGATAGTTCCCAGTGAGCGCAGATCCGAGCCAAACACTTCCAGATCCCCCTGCCAGCAGAATGTAAACAGAGCCGGGGGCTGAAGAGGAGGGAGGGAGACAGCGAGTGAACCTGTTGTGGTCTGGTTGGTTGGTTTGGTTGGCTGGGACCAAGCTTTCCAAAAACCTTTCTTTTTTTTTTTTTTCAAGTTGTGTGTTGTTTTTGCTCAAAAAGTCTAGAGTGTGCAGGTGGTGACTCTTGATGGGGAAATATTTTGTCAGAGCTAGAACACTGAGATGAACCAGACATCAGCAGAGTTGTTTCTTCATGTCCACAATTAACAACAGTGAGAAAACAATGTTGTATTTTCCTCTGAATCATGTAAAACTTTGCTTATCCTTGGTAGAAGATGCTGACCAATGTCATATCCCATCTGTCTCCTCTCATTCCCAGCCTTCTACTGTCTGTCTAACAAAGTAAAATGTCCCCCTCCACCTCCAAAAACCACACAAATCCACTTCATTTGACCAAAATGGTAAATAATCAGGGGTGGATATTAAGGAATCTTGATACTGTATACACTATATATACACCCCATGCCACAACTCTAGAGCCATATATTAATAAGATTTTTATTTGCATTTCAATAGCACCACTGTTATTGCCTAACTGAATAATACTTCGCTCTCAATCCTCTATTATCTAAGTATCTATTAAACTCTTTATACCACAGTCTAATGTAGTTGTACACAGATATGAGACAGTTCTAAGTGTGGTAGCCCACAGGAGAAGTTGTTGATATATACATGAATAAACACTTAAATAACTGCTTACAGCTAAATGTTTATATGTTGCTTATGAATGCTAAATAGGGGGACTTAAAGTAAAGTGCTGCCCAAATGGTAATAATATAACACAGTAATGCCCAGGAGGGTATAATTTACTGTCATTATGAATACAACACTGATGTTATATTATATATTTGTAACAAAAGAATTTTGGATGTAAAACAAATGAACTCAAAGGTAAGTATGGCATCCAAAGTTAAAATGGTAAAATCTGAATACACAGATTGATCATAACAAACATATTTATAAACTCTCTCTTTCTCATTTTTCTTTAATTCTTCTTCAGTGACTAATATGTGCCAGTATATTTTAAAAAAAGACACCGAAGTGTCGGTTTCTGCTGTGTAAAGATTTCTTCTTCTTTAATCGACACTGCCTCTCAGAGCATATTAAAGTTATTTTAAATGATTGCTCCCCACAGTTCTGGAAAGGTGCACTGAACTACTTATGTAATAGTCTGCTGGACCTCTGGACTGCTGTGGAGGGAAATGCAGGGAAACACCTCGGTTAGGTGTTTTCTTTAGAGAAAAACCAAACAGAGAAACTATTATAGAAAAAGAAAAACTGTTCATTTTATATGTGAAAAATGTGCATGTGTGAAAAATTCAAATGAAATTTACAAATGAGTTTGATGACAGCTGTGCACTGGAGGAAATGTCATGACCTTGAGGTGTAAATATAAAATCCTGTGTGTGTAAAATCTCAACCACCACTTCTAACATGCACTGTAAACCTGTCTGAACATGGAAAATTCAAACTATCCTCATTAGTTTACAAAGTAAAAACGCCCTGAAACATATTTTTATTCATTCCATGTGTTTGTGTGTGGAAAATATTTAAACATCTGTATATTTTCAGAGCATTTGTGATTTGTGGGTTTTATTGATGCACTGGAAGATTTAATATTTCTGTGTATTTATGCGTGCAGGCCCGCACGCTGAAAGAAAAACAAATCTTGCATAATGCTTGATTTGCACCTTCATTTGTTTGCCCGCATGTTTGTTTGCCCTGGCGTTCAGTAGATGTTTGTGAGGTAGCCGCAGATGCCAGCATGTAGTTATACAATGTAAAGTATGAAATAAATTACATTATTATCATCATGGTTGTCAGGACAACGACGTGTGTGTGTGTGTGTGTGAGGAAGAGGAAGAGGAAGAATTTTCTCAGCTTTGTTTAGCCAGCATATTTTCACTTCTTCTTTCAGCGTTCTTATAGTTATTTATTATCTATTTGTTTATTTATTGAATGTACCTCACATCTGCAAACTTTGCTGTTACCCTCCATGTTTTATTCGTACTTTATTCATATATCATTTAGAGACAAACCAAGGAAACCAGCTGAAAGGACTTTCACACAGTATCATATCTGTCTCTAGATCATAAAATATTTTTGAAAGAGATTTAAACATTTTCAGTGATTTACAATCACGTACAGAGACTTAAGCTAAAATAATGTATTTGTAATAAAATCACTTTACATGTAAATGGACTGAATAACATTTTTATGTCGTACATTTTTTTTTCTGTATGTGTATAAATAGTGAAACAATATTTTCTGCAATTTTGGACTGTTCTATGATAATATTGTGAGTGATTATGACTAAATATTTATACATTTTTACAGGTGTCTGCGTATTTTTCTTGTATTTGAGGTTCCTAGCAGTTTTACTTTGTTACATTGACAAAATGAGAAGTTGGACTGATAGTTGAGTTAGTGTTGAAAAAAATGATACCATGCATGTGGGGTAAGGAGAGTAAAATGTGCCAAACAAAGACAGAAATGAATGCACCCAAAGTCTGGACCCCAGAGGTTTAAAAACTTAATTTCATTCACTTCTTCATGTGTCTGTGCTAACAGATCTTTGTTTTATTGACAAAGAAAAACGTTGCTCACTCTTGCTCAACTGTTTGTTGGTGATCCAAATATTGAAATGTATCCCATTCATCCTTGCAATTATATATCACTCTGCAAGTCACTTAAAAGCTTAAAATGTCAAACAAAAATGCACTGTTTACATGGATGTAACATCTTTAATGTTTGACTCCCAACATGAGTAAATGAAGATTAAATTTAAAAAAGAAAAAAAAAGAAAAACTACAAATTAAAAGAAAATGTTCATGAGCATGTCTGCTTGTTGGGGGGTTTGTGGGCTTTGCCTGAATAAGCACTGGAACTTTCCAGCATTTCTTTTCCTTTTTATTTATTTTTTGTCTGTGTTGTTTTCTCAGTATTGCAATGCATCACTTGACATTACCCAAGCAAGTTTGAGCTGCAGCGCATCAGCTGAAAGCAATTTGGTCCGGAGCGCAGCTGCCAGGCGGATAAGACTTTCCTTCTTTCGTTTACTTTGAAATGTTCCTTTTTTTCAACATCCAAAATACACAAGGCAGCCAAATTGCTGACATGTGTGAGAGGGGCAGCAAGACTCCTGCATTCTTTCATGCCCCACTATGCAAAACTCCACATTGTTTATTTAAAGAACACTGAACACTTTAGCACTATTAAGAAACATGTCATATAGTAAACTAAAGGTTTCCTCTCAGGAAAAATCCCTGTCAGTTTATTTTTCTTCTGCAAAAAGTTATTTTAGTTTGGACTCACAAACTGCCTGCATTCACAATTAAGCAACAGTGTTGTAACACAGCTTGTGTGGTGCAGGACGCTAACGGCCTCAGTAAACCTGGAAGTGGTGTGATTATTTATGTGTTGAGGCGTGGACGTGTGAGATGGGAGGACTGGACTGTCTCTTTCTCACCACCTCGCAGTGACCCAAACAAGACAACACCGCAAAGAGGACTGAGAGGTGGGAAAAGGAGTGTTTCTGTTATTTTTAGCTGCCTTTTCTACCCCAGCTTGGCTACAAATCAAAGATGGGAAGTAACAAAGTACAAATACTTCATTACTGTACTTAGGTAGAGTTTTCAGGTTTCTGTACTTGAGTATTTACTTTTTATCTATTCCTCCTTTACTTTAACACAAATATTTAGTCTTCCTCCTCCTTTTCAAAACAGGTTTGTTACTTTAGTTTTAATGTAGGGGTGCAACTGAGTACGATATTCAGGATAACATAAATAATACAAAATAACTTCCATCTGATGACAGATGTAACAAGACGAAAACTACATAAAAGATGCAATATTACTAAACAGTCAAGAGAGGGCGACTCAACCGTGGATGTTCAGTGAGCTTATCACAGAAACCGTCGGTAGAGATGTCCTTCAGGGGGCGACTTTTTACTTTTATACTTGGAGAGCATCTCAGAGCCTTTCAGTCCCTTCAGGAAGTTGCGATCACAGCAATTATTGCAAATACAACCAATCCCCACGAATTTTTCACAATCTTGCAATTTTATCCCATCATTGCAACTTTTTCGCAAATTTGCGAAATTTGCGAAAAAACATTTTTTGTATGATGTTTTGGTAGCTATACCAAAAAAAACATCATACATGTGCATGTCTGATCGATTAAACGTTTTAGGATTTGATTTTATGATTTTTGTATTTTTATTTTTTATTTTGTTTGTCATGAGTACTGAAAAGACTGAGAAGGTTTGTTGTTGTAATTGACATCTATCAACACTCTGTGTACTCTTAGACTTTTGTGCTTGCTGTTTCAATTGAGTTTCAAAAAGATTTTGTTTCTTTGTGGAATACTCCCAGGTGCAAGTTAATAGCTTTGATTTGTAACAAATTTTCTAAAAACAAAAACAACAAACTCCTTTAAAAAAAAAAAAAAAAAAAAAAAATTTCACTTGCTTCCACAATTTCATTGCAAAAAATGTCTAAAAACATTGCAACACAAATGCACAAATTAATTGTAATGAGCGGTGGAAACTTAAAATTTGCTTGATTTTACTAACTTAAAAATGTCGAGTACTTCTTGAGTGCCAGGAGGATTTTAAGAAAAAGTTGCATTTACTGAAAATATTTGAGTTTGCTCAATCAATCATTTTGATTTAAATGTCATCAAAGAGTACATGTATGACCTCCAATAACCTCCAACCTTTGAGTTTGGGAGCTCAAAAAATAGTGGCAATTGACTATCTCAATTTTTTTTTAGTGCTGCTAACTTATCCAAGCTTACAGTGCATCACAATGTTTCAGAAAAGCTGCTGTGAAATCAGACATTTTAAGCTGCAATGATCCCCCCCAAAAGCCAACAAAATCATGGAGGGACTGACGAGTATCTTCACTTCTACTTGAGTTAAGAGAGTGTGTACTTTTGCCACCTCTGCTAAAAATATACAATTATATTTGGACAAAATACATTGTGATTAACTGTCTCTGAAAAGGTATGTTTGAGCTGCAGCCTCCATGAGCAAAATGTTCCCAGGAAAAAACAAAACAAGATTCAATGTCGTCAACACCTATAGGAATGAAATATAGTTCTCCCTGTGGCTCATTGTGGACTGCAGACAATTCAAGAGCAGCGAGAGTTTGCTTTAATGCTCGATAGGATTGAGAGAAAAATTAAAGATGACAAGTGAGGGCCATACTCTGACACACCACGATCTGAGCGGAAAGAAACGAGCAAGGCGGAGGGGATGTAAGGTCTGAGAGACACAGACAAGGAAAAAGGGCAAAACCTGACAAGTAAACCAGGGACGACAGCCAGAAGACGGCCTGTGCGTCAGCGTAGGCGAGGTGGTGGGTGGGAGGAGGGCGTGGAGGGAGGGAAAGAGGCTTCCAGAGAGAGGGAGAGACGGGAGGGCCCGGCTGTGAGTGATAGCCCACCAGGGCCTCAGAGCGGCCCGACGCTGGGAACAGCTAACCTACCTTGACATGCGTAGGAAACCCAAAACTCTCTGAGCCCTCTGTCAGATAGGAGCCACCCAGAGGAGCCCCGCCACAACTGTGTAGCCCGAGCCCCCGTGTGTCCTCTTTAACTAGCTTTGTTTAGATGAGCGCACTGCGGAGGAATGCCTCAGTATACCTTGTAGAAACCACAAGCACAACAGCATTAGAGCGACATCAGCTTCCCAGCGCATGGGAATAAGTCAGCTCTGGCTACTGGCAGGATTATAACTGCTGAGTTGGAGGTCAGTGTGTGTGTGTGTGTGTGTGTGTGTGTGTGTGTGTGTCAGCTGGTGTGTGCACTGTGAGTGTGTATACAGAATGTATGGAAATATACTTCAGTAAAAGTCCCTTTGATGCTGTAATGCTGTCAGAATATAAGCGCTGAAGGCTAAAGTGACTCTGTGGTGGGTTTTGTCATCATGACATGATATTAAAGGAAAGTGTTGAACTTTGGTGACAAGCAGCAGCGACAGATCACCATCCTTTTGCCAACAAGTTATAAATGAATTGTAACTTTTGATGTCGTAACTCTTTGCCTGCCCGGGGTCTGCTGATGAAATTTAGCTATCTAGCTAACTTTGGTAGAGTTGTTGCACTTGCGACTGGTCTAGGTCTTGAGACCGCTCTCAATCGCACTTTAATTGTCAGGCAAATCATTATAATTAAAATAAAATTTGAACAAAGTTACTGTGCTGTCACATCTCTAGCTGTCGGACCCAAGCGAAGGATATGGCAGCACTTGGTTTCAACGGCTCAAAGTCTTGGTCTTGTCTCAATCCGGATACACTCGGGTCTTGGTCTTGACTCTCGGTTTAGGTGGTCTCAACTACAAAAGTCATTAACTCTTAATTAATGACTGTCCATTGTCCCTGTTGAATAAAGAAAAAAAATTAAATAAATCTAAAGCAAAACTACAGAAGCATCCCCACACTGTGGGATTCACTCAGACTTGAGAGTTGAGACTTGGAGCTTCCAAGTTATGACCAAGTAAGTAAAACATTATCATGCAAGCCTTGCACAGCGACACAACTTAAGTGTTCAATTATTAGGTTAATGCATTGACATGTTATGTAAAGTACACTAATCACACAGGACTGGGTGGTGTTTAAGAAATTTTGATACCATACCAACACCAATACCCTTTAAGTAAATACATGGACCAATAAAACTTTATTGGACACCCATCATGTGAAAAGAAGCATTCCCAAAATAATCCCTCTGCATTTTGTGCATCTGTTTTTATCAGATGTCACAGTGTCACAACTCAGTGTTAAATACGCCACGGCTGACTTCACCATCAGATGACTGTATACGCTGCAGATGCTGTGATAGTGGGCCAATCGCACGACACATTAAATTGAAGAACACTTGCAGCGATTGGCCGCGAGCAAGATCATACAAATAGTAAATCGTTTTTCTAGAATTTGGGACAATAAGTATTAAATTGTTTGACTTATTAGGAAGGAATTCTTTCCAGAATTTGAAAAAAATTGCCTGGAATTCCAAGTTTAGCATGAAGGAAGAAATTGCTTCTCATTATTGGGGAAAATGTGATGTGTTGGCTGTCAAATATGTCAGTTCCCCAGATACATTAGACATTTGTAAATATTCATTGTATAATGTTCAACTGCCCCCATCTCCATTTATTTGTTTTTTATGTTGTTATTAGACTTATGATTGTCTTATCCCTTGTACTAACATTTCTTCATTCATCCTCATTCCTATTGTTAAAATTAACCATTGAAATTTTATTAATAACTTGATTATTGACTATTACTATTCACATTATTATTGTTAATATCATTCTACAATTGCCTTCAATATCATATTGTGCTTTGGCACACATGTCAAATATCATGCCGATAAAACTTTTGAAATTGAAATTGACTTCAGTCATTTTAGTAGAAAACATTGGACCAAATTAATCTTTTTTAATACCCTTAAAAAGCAAAAAAAAAAAAACTTGATTTGACGGAAGCTAACAGTAATACAAAATATAAAAACATAATCATGTGACTATGGGAACTGTGTCGGTGCAGGTGCATATATTTCAGTCCACTCTGAGGAATGACATTAGTTCACTTTATAAATACTTATATTTTTTTCTCTACACCGAACACAGGAGGACACATGCACACATTGTACTGTGTAAACAGAAGAGTCAAAGGAGAGAATGAGTAAAGGGTGGATGTGCATACATGTTCCAATTTGGCTGAGAAGAATAAGATTGACATGGGGAGAGCACTGAAACACAGATAAAGCAAATGACGGTGGTGTGAAACAGAGGAGAGGAGAGGAGAGGAGAGGAGAGGAGAGGAGAGGAGAGGAGAGGAAAAAGGATTGGATGTTGGCACGCAGGGAAAGGCAGTCTGCGGTAGACTTGTAAATAGCCGGAGGGACAGAGGGATGGAGGAATGGAGCTATCAGCAGAGAAGTGATGAAGGTCTGGGATCAGGCCAAGATAAACACAGGCCAGCCCAGAAGGAGCTGCACCACCACACACACACACACACACACACACACACACACGCACACCTAAACACAAATACACACACGTATGAACCTCGCTCACACATACATGTAAATGCACAAACACACAAACACTTAATGTTGCAAGCACGTTATATTCATCATGCATCAACATTCAACACATACACAGACAGACTCATGCACATGCACACACACACACACACACACACACACACACACACACACACACACACCTGCAGACAAATAAACAGCGTACTGTATGGCTCCCAGACCACAACTTCTTGAGTGTTAAGCCGTGTGACAACAGCCTGAGCTGTCATTTAGACATCTCGTTTCATCACATACTCCACATTAGTCCATTTGCTCAGATGCCACAGAATAAACATGCAGTGAAAAGAAATGACTGCAGTTTGAGTTTTAAACATGTGGAATAAACAGACTCAAGAGTTAGCTGAGCCCTCTGAAAATCCCTCTTAGGCTTAGTTGCACCAACAAAATACTTTACAATTAAACAGCAAATAAAACAAGACACAAAAACACACACACAAATGTTATTTAAAAAGCAAGGACTTACGCAACAAGGAAGGAAAATGTAATCAACACAGTCTTTTTGAAAATAAAGCTAACAAGCCAAAAGTTAACAAAAGTTGCATTGTTTGCTAGCTTCCTAAAAGAGTTAATAAAAATTGCTGTGTCTAAATTCATCTGCCTCTGTGCGTACACCTTCTGTTTTGAGTGCATATATGCATTCATATTGACATTTATGGCAAAAGGTGCACTGCAAATTCTCAGATGTTGTACTTAAAACAGCCAAAAAGTTGAGTGTGGAATGTTGGACGCTGTGGAAGCGGCGGGGCTACCAAACTTATGAACGTGGGGGCCCAGGCGGCCGAGGGAGCAGCAGCAATGACTTGTGGTCACAGTGAACACCGAATTATACAGATAAAAGCCATGCATGTATTTTCAAAAAATCAATATGTACCACTATACTGCTATCAAATTGAAGCCACCAGTACTTTTATTTGTTTAAGTTTGTAAAGATTTGGTACCTTGAATCAAATATAAGCCAACATAGTGGTGTGTTTTCAGCTGGTAGGAGCAGGCAGGGCTGGTATGTTATGGATGGAGATTGTGGCGGATTTTCAACCTCCTGAGAAACAGAGGGCAGACAAAAGGAAATAAAGTTAAAAGGATGCTCATGTTGAATGAAATGAAATCGGATGCAAATGAATAAAGGAAAAAAGAGACTACTTGGCAGCAACTGGCAGACTGTTTTAACAGATCATCTGGTCTGAAAGAAAGAAGAGACATCATAAAACTCATTTGGGCTGAGTCTGCCCCTTAACTTTTTTAGAGGAACTTGATTATTTTTGCTCAGTTCAACCCAAAAAGGCAGCTATTTTAAAAATGAAACCTCCTCAAGTGTAAGTTTAAAGTTAATACTGGACCACAGTTTAAATAGTTTTGGTGCTACAAAATTAAATTAAATCCAGGTTTAGAGTTAAAAGCTAAACTGAGGTCTATGATGAGGTTTTAATTTTATCTTTCTTAATTTTTTATTTCTTGCAACATGATTTAAAGTTAAACCATGATTTAATCGGGTTTATTTAAAATGAATCCTTGTTAATGCAGCCCAGCCTTACTGTAATTAAGAATAATTCTCTGTCCCTTATAATGGGAACAAAAAACTTTTGCTTTGTAATTATCCCAAATTATTACAGACAAAAATGTGTTAATAATCGTGCTTGCATGTGTCATTTGTTCAAGTGTGTTCATGTGTGTTTATCTGCTTGCACATGTGTCAGTGTTTCATTGTTTGTCTGTGACTGTGCGACTGAGCTTCATTAGCGTGCTATGAAGCGAGAGCTCTCCTGCTGTGTCTTGTCTTTGACCAGCTAACACCTTGAGTGAAACCTTAAAGTTTACTAAATGTTTTCTTAAGCACAGCATTCAGAGGCGTTCGGCAAAACTGCAGCATGAAAGAGCAGCTGTGAAGCGTGTCTGGTTGGAATGCAAAACACAAGTCACGGTCATCACTCTGTCACCATACAGATTCAGACTTTGAGGACCCAGGGTTTTACTGTTTTGGTTCACTCTCAGCGCTCTCACCAACCTTGTTTCCAGCCGCAGCAGGCAGCTGTTTTCAGAGAAAAAGCTCCTAAAGAAAACTTTCCATCTCCTGGCAGCACCAAATGCAGGGCAGCCAAGGTTGGCAACTTGCTAGTAAGCATAGTTAAGCATTTAACAGCCAAAGAGCAAGACATTTCTCTCAGGAGTCGGTGGAGACCAAAAACAGAGCTAAAAGGAAAGTGAATACTGAACATACATTTCTTGGGTGGATAGAAACATGACTCCAAATGAATGCTAATGCTGCTCTGTATCTGCTGGATTTGTAAGTCAACAGCTGTTTGTTGACAAGTTAGCCATATCAGCGTAAAAAGGAAATATGTCAGTGTTATCCTCACAGCTTCCTCACACTCACCTCATGTGGCACAAAAATAAAAATAGCAAATAAATCAGTTATTGCGGGATTGCTGACAACTCTTTTGTTAAAATCACCAATCACATTCACTTCTTAAATACGGGGCAGGTTTGATACGATGACTGAAAGAGGAGCTTTACTGGTCCAGGTTTGAAAAGTCACATGTCTGTGTCATCACACATTTTGAGTTCAACAGCCGAGCCTCATGACTAGTCAGGTATTGATCAGATTTTGTTACTGCATTGCTTATTCTAGCCTCAAATGTTTTCAGAAACACATTTTAGTGTACTGTTTAGCTGTACTTCAAGAAATGTTGCCACATGGCTGCTATTTTTTTCCTGCTTGAAACCAGACCAACACCGCCCCAACTTGCATGTGTTAGGCCACGGTCACACATGCACAAATTTGTGTCTTTGCTTTGCGTGGAGCCTAACTTCAGTGAGCTTTGACTGGCAGAATTGCAGCCTCAACCAATGGCAAAGTGTGTGTGGCATTTGCCTTGCTGATGGTCACTCCCCAGCTTGAACGTATGTGTCACCATGCCCTTATTCAGTGCTGTGACATGTTTTGTTGCTCTGATTGGTTGTTGGCCTATATAATTACATCAGGATGCATTTTGGTCTGCGCATCATGAACTGAGAGATTAAGGACTAATTCATATTTATGAATTAGTGCCAGGCTACCCTAACATACTTTACTTCAAAATTTGTGCACAAAGCCCTCTCCCATTGAATCTATATTGCCTTATCTTTATTAATACAGCTCAACTGCAAGTTGGGTAAAAAGAGCATTAGTAACCAGGCAAACAGCTTTATATGCAGGAAACTGGCTTTTAGCAGATGGTAAATGTGGCTGGAAGCTTGTTGACATGTTGTCACACAACTCTACAAAGACATGGCCAGCAAATTTACACATAAATGGATTGTATGGACGGTATAATATATGCTGTATAGCCTATGGTACATATGGGTTACCGCAAACCACGCTGCATCTTCTCTGTGAGGAGTTCAATCTCAAAGCATAAAATTGTACGGTGCAGAACGTCTATTATTTTAGGCTCTCTGGTTTTCCCAGAAGTTAGCATTGTCAACACATGAATTCACATACTAAACTTGAGCCCAGCTGAAAGCACTGTGCAAATTTACCTTGCCTCAGTGAATGAACGCATTGATTTAGGATATGAAATTAATTCATTTTGGATTATTTCTATTAATTTTGGTCTAAAATGCTGGTACTGCCAGGCCCACAGAGACTGTAAGGTTGTGCAAGTAAACCCAACATGAAATCTTCCTCTGCTGAGATTTTCCATGTAAATATGCCTGCATAGTTTTTCTCAGAAAACACAAAGATTAAAAACAACAATGTCCTCAGTGTAAGTGAGCACATGTGCATGTGTGTGAGTGTGTTTTTAAAGCTCTCAGATGAGTGGTGGTCGTGGATGTACCCGTGGCACTTGGGGCCTGTGGGTTTGTGTTTTATACATAGAGCAACCTGCATGGCAGTTCAAAGCCGCCCTGTGCAGCAAGAGGGGACGAGAGGAGACATGAAAGCAGCACTCAACAACATGTACAGTCTAAAGATCACAGAAAGAAATGACAAGGAAGGTACACCAACAAGAACAAATCAAACACACCTACATTTTAGAGTTTGTCAAATCAAGTGCACCCTCATGTAAGGGTCTCTTGATGGTGTGGATGCAGCAGACGTCTCGTGGAAGAGAAGTGCACTGTAGTGTTACTGATACAAAAGTAATGCTTTGGTAAAGAATTCCAGAAAATGTAAATTCAGTGTAAATTTTCATCTGTCTCAGCTGAAGTGTTGAACATTTTCAAAAAAAAAATGTTTTGCATCTCCTTGAACTCCACCTGGGGTCTCAAAAACAGGTGAATTTATGGAGAAGAAAAAATAAATATCTTCCAGCTATGACTGCTGCAGCTCATCACCACTTCAAACATTCACTTTATTATGTCGATGTTGTCAGTGAACAATGGGAATATTGACAGTTGTGTGTTATGAACAAGCTGGGTTGTTTGAGTATTTTAGCGCGTCGGGCTCCCAGGCGGGCTGTAGCTTTGTGAAAGCCCTGTATTGTATTTCTTTCCTGTGCCAGAGCCCGTTTCCTGTGACGGTGCCGTGTCAAACGATGACCCTCTGCTTCCTGCAAGTCGCATGGAGACGGGCCTGCCACGAGCCCTGGGGCCTCACTGCCAGCCACTGAACAACCTCTGAGCCCCCACTCCGTCTGTCTGCCTGCTTTCAAGTCACTCTCCACCTTGGACCTCACTTTAACCTTTTTTTGTTTTTTGCATTGCCTGCCTTTAACTCTTGCTTCTTTTATTTTACTATCTTATCTCCCTCTTTCTTCCCCTACTGCAGTATTTTCTTATTTGCCACCTCCTGTCCATCCTCAACCCCTTCTCCTCTGTTTCCCTCTGTCCACACCTCCTTTCCTCTTTGCATCCCTTCTTCCCTCCTCCCTTTGTCCTGCTGTCCAGGTCAGAAGCGGGTCTGTCAGGCGTTTCCTGTGCACGCCGCAGGTCCAGACCACACCTTGTGAGGGGATTTCTGCAACTATTGAAACAAGGAGACATGCACGCTCATGTCTGCATATACACACCAAGGGAGCTACTGCTCACACTGAAAATCAGAAGTGGCAAAAGTTCACGTTCTTTACTCAAGTAGAAGTACAGATACTGGTGCAACAAAGGACTCTAGTAAAAGTAGAAGCCCTGATTCACCTTCTTTACTCACGTAAAAGTAAAAAGTTACAAGTTCTGAAATGTACTCAAAGTACAAAAGTAAAAGAGTAGCTGTCTGAAGGACATTTCTACTGGCTGTTTCTGTGCAAACCTATCTGAACCTCCTATTAATTTAATTCACAGGCTATTAAACTTTAGGGTGAAATATGTGACATATTTACTGTACTAAATCACAAAGTGGCCATGATGTGTCATCAGAGATTAAGGAAACATGCCAATTTGAAATACTGGCTTCTCCGACAACAATGCTGCAGTCAGCATGTTCTCCTTTGGAACTTCCATTCAAGGCCAGACCGTCTGTTTTTGTTTGCCCATTTCACATTCATTAGCAATGTTTATAACTGTTAAATTGAGCAATATGTTAATGGAGTCTGGCAGACAGTACAACAGGCAGCCACTAAACTCCAACTCCAGTGTGTATTTTCAGAGCACTGTTTTGTTTTTTTTTCCAGGAGAAAGGGTTTAACTTTACATCGACAGACAACTGGCACTTACAAACAGCTGATCAACTTACAGTGCAGGGCTCGTCCTTGTTACAGCTGAAGTATAATGTTGTACTCCTCACAGTGTCCCTGCAACCTGTCTAACCTTAGAGTTTTGGGGAGGAGGGGACAAGGGAAAACAACTCTCAGATCGTATACTGAACAGGGAGCCATAGATGGTATATTAAATAGGTTGATTGTCTATCAAACATACCGTTTATGGCTCCAATTCACTATTTGGACTGCAGAACTCAGTTATGAAGACTAGGGTTTACAGATTTCTTCTTAAAACCATTCTAACTTCAAATAAAATGAGAAAATCATACACTAAAAATAATGAACACTAACTTTGTTCCAGTGTCCAACTCAGTTTTCAATGTCAACAACAAAACTTGAATCATTATGATCAACATCAACACACTTCAGGTCTAATTAAGCCTTTTTTCTTTAGTTAGAAATCCCCTCATCTCTGCAGGACTACCAAAATCCTTTGTTCAGCCTCAGCAGAAGCTGGTTCTTAAAGTTCTTTTAATTAAGGGTCTAAAAAACAGTTCTGTCGGGCTAAAAGCACATAATTTTCATCTTATTATGTCTGTTGTGTTTGTGCGTGATATGCACTAATGCATGGATATATCATTTGTAGATGCTACAAATACAAGTAAAGGGTGCAGTGTTTTTCCTGGATAAAAGAAATAACATTACATTTCTCAGCCGATTTCAATGAGCTGTTTTTATATTCAAGCGGTTTGTGATTTATGTGGAAAAGTCCATGCAGGTCATGACTAAACCTTTGAATATAAAATGAGTCACTGAAATCACTTGAGAAATGTAAACGTTATAGTGGTTTTTATCCATAAAAAAGACAGCTCCAGCGATTACTTGCATTTGTTCACAGGCCACTTGTGACTGGACCAATATGGCGGCAATGTTTACACATCACAGCAACAGGCCAAAGCGGTCAATGCGGTATCTGTTGTCTCTGCACTAATGCAACAAGGAATCATTATGTGTGGTTGTCACATCCATTTAGGTTGAAATCTGTCTTGATTTTGGGAAGGCACAGTGATGACACAAAATAAAAACAATGATTCCCCTGAAATGCATTAAAACTGAAGCAAGGAGCCTGTTTTAAAAATGTAAAACACAAAGTACAGATTTTTGTGTTTTAATGAAGGGGGTAAAAGTAAGAAAAATAAATACTCAAGTAAAGTGCTTCATTACTTCCAACCTCTGCTGAAAATAAATGGCTGTTTTTGGCAATAAGCTGCAAGTATGTGCTGCTGGACTTGCCGTCTGTAGGATAAAAAGAAACTTGTGGGAAAAATGCTGAAAACACGCAGTATAGAAAACACATTCAACAGGAATCATATCAACACTCCATCTAGAATAAGCAAAAACTAAAAAAAGCTCAAAGTGTATTTTTACATATTCTGAATAAAATCACAGTGACTGTCAGCTGATAGCTGTTGACCTCCCTTATAAGTCAAGTCCCTGTGTTTTTGTGCAGTGAAGCTAGACTTCTATACATCATATGCAAACACCCCAGGGCCACATCTCTGCTTTTGAGTATGAGAAAGCTGTCAAATCATGCATTACTATTGGTCCCCAAAGAAATCAACCACATGGCAGGGGTTAAAGACTCAACCTGCCTGACGTTTGTGGTGGAGCAAATCAATTCACGACTGCTACTATGAGTACAGTTTTAAACAGCTGATATGTGAGCTTTTATGGTAACCTGTATGCTACAGAGCTCCTTCAGCATTATAGAGTAACTTTGATCTTGTCCTGGTGCTACGTGTGTGTGCTCTGACACAGTCTGCTATGTTCCACACGCCAGCGTGTCTTTGAATTGGCTTTTCATCTCCTTCCACTCAAGGTCATGAGTGTGAATGCGCACGTGTGCCGGCAGCAATAACACACTTTAACTGTGCATCTCTGAAATGACTCCTCCAGTCGTCTTCCAGTCCAGGTCAGAGGCAGGAAGTGAGCTGGGAGAAAAGGAGGAAGCAGAAGCAGCTCTCTCTGGCTGCAGGTAGTGACCCTCAACCTTGACCTCCAACCTCAGCCTCCATCAGTCTGACAATACACACTCTGACAAAACACAGATGTGCAAACATGCTGGTGTTGCCTACAATTTGCACATATTAAAGGAACTGTGTCTGGTAACATAAAGCCTCTAAAAAGATGATTTTTCTAATGTTAAAAAAAACATAAATCCTCTAATTCTGTCTTAAAGGGATAAAGATAAAGAAAAGGCTGTCTGACAGTAAGGTAAAGCAGTGAAAATATTCTAATTAATTTTTTCTTCTACTGAAGGTAACACACCAACTATCGATAAGAATATCATTATAACCCCACTTCAGTAAATCCAAACTCTCCCTTGAAGTTGACAGAGTCTTTAACAGATGTAAAATTAAATAAAGACATTTAAGTCCAGAATTATAATTTATCTCTTTATTATCTGACAACAATAATAACAGTATGTTGCATTTGTTCACTCATTACATTTACAGAAGTGGTCAGGAAAGCTGTCTGGATTCATGGACTTTGTTCACACAATCCATCCTTCTTTCCTTTCACAAAATGATGCTGGAGGTACAACTGATGAAGAAAGTGTTAGGACATGAGCCCTGTCCAAAACCAACCCTCAGACCTGACACAAAAAGGTGCCCAAACCAGCATCCTTAATGCTCGTGTCTGCACCTGAGAGATTTAAACCTAATGAAGTACCACTGATGTGTCAATAGTCACAAGAAGTCTAGCCGTTTTTGGACAGAGCGCATGGCTTTGGAAGGCGACTGACTTTCTGGAGCTGCCTCACCAGTTCCAGAAGAATAACTTGCTGCCATGTTTGGAAGGCTCCAGTTTGCCCTCGATGACTGGGTTGGGCTCAGGACGTGGTCTAGAATGGTAGGGATTCTCAGGGAGGGGCCGTGAGGTCGACACTTTGGTCACCTGTGAAAGACAAGAAACATGCATGTCATGACTTGACAGACACAGCTCAAACAAGTGTCCTGCAAGCATGTTTTGGGGGACATCCTCAGCTTTAGTGGTGCAACACTTTTAACATGTACAGTACCAGTCAAAGGTTTGGACACGTCTTCTCATTCAGTGTTTCTTCTTTATTTTTTTATTATTTTTCTACATTGTAGATTAATATTGTAGACATCAAAACTATGAAATATGTAATTATGTGGAATTATGTATTAAGCAAAAATGGGAAAACAATGTGAAAATTGTTTTACTTTAGATTCTTAAAAAGCAAAAAAGACTGTTGTACATTGTCTTCTGCACTTGCAATCAAAGACTTATTAACAGTGTTGTTATTAAATCTTTGATTGTTAGTGTCAAAGACAGTCTGCAGGAGCCTTTCTTGCTTTTTATTGTACACACCTGTCGATGTACATGTGTGCTAAAGTTTTTTGTGCTGTGATATTTTAGGTTTTCCGAACTAGTCACCTGTTGCTTTGATGACAGCTTTGCACACCGTTGGTTTAATCTGAACCATTTCCTATAAAAATAAAGAAAAAACACTGCAGGAGAAGTGTGTCCAAACTTTTGACTGGTACTGTACACTGTGCTGATATCTGACGAGATAGTAAAAATGTATTGTTTGAAGTCTGGCAAAACCTGACCCTGCACACTCTGTAAACCATGCAGCACACAGATTGATTTAGGCACATAGGTTGATATTCCTCCTTTGTATTGAACAGCTGAAGCTCGTCTATTCCCTCTTCTATTTCTTGTAGCAATTCTGTTGTATAATGATTTACATCCTCTGGGCTCTTCGTTATCCAGCTCATCCCTCATCTTCTCCCCTGCCTCGTCCCTCCTCTGCACTTTCTCTGTGACTTCTGGTTCAGGTATGTCTTTCCTTTACTCTCTCCCTCTGGTTAGGGCTGCATGATTATGATATGGTGATATCATGACAATGACGATTATTTATCGAGATTATTCATTGATTTTAGGGACAAAATATTTTTATTAAATTACAAAAATTTGAAACCGCTTTAAATAAGCAGAGCACTGCTTTCACTTTATGCTGCATTCCTACGATGTGTCACTGCTACAAATGTGTGAGTTGATGTTGGACAAGGACAGGGATTCAGTGAGGTAATGTTAGCAAAGTCATACTGCAGTTTGTGGTGTTTTTTCAGGTGGTTGATTGAGTTGAGTTGCTTTGCAGCACAGACACAAGTCTCATGCACTCTTTGCATACGAGTTGTTCTTAATTATCATCACTTGACCTAAATCTAAAATACTTCCAAACAAGGCATGATGATCCGTTTCAAGGCAATAGCTCTTCACCTTCTGCTCCAGACATGTGATTTTTGTTTTGTGCGTCTGCTCTCTGTTGTATATTAATTTTCTACTCTGGACCACAGCTGTAACATCCAGGACATTTTGCACAGGCTGCTGCTGCAGGGTGGCTGGCTCTTTAGTTTAGGAAGTGGTTGATATGATACGCAGCAGAGTTTTCTATGCAGACGCATTTCAAACGTCATTGTATTGCCAGCAATCGTGTCAATTTAATTGTGGGAAGCCAAAAACCTGCTCGAGATTAATATTCATTTAATTGTGCAGCCCTACCTCTGTTCCTCATATGCTCTTGGCTTTCTTCAAGATATCTCCCAGCCTGAATGAGTAACTCTATTTCCTCTCAACCACCTTCCAATTTTAGTTTACTCCCACAATCTCAAACACGGGTAACTTGTCATTTCAAGTCTTTTCATTTGTTATGTAACTGAGCAACCAGAGACACTCAGTCAGTGTGTGGACAGTCAACCTGAACATTTTTATAGTCATCAGAAGCCAGATTTCTGTCAAAACAGCCTGAAAGTTGATTACAACCATTCACACATTCACAGGTTTGCAGACGTGCATAAGTTTCCAAAGACTACAGAAATAAAATGTCCAAAAAGGTATAGTCAAGATCAGTTTTTTGTTTTGATTACTGCTACCCGATTAGTGCAGGCCAGTGAGTTATGCATGCCCCTTTAAAATAAAATGGCAATATGAAAGAAAAGCACAACATGAAATGCCTGATTTGCTTGATACTGTAGCTGAATGAGCTGCTACGCAGATGCAATCAGAGCCTCTTGCACAGCCCACAATCAGCAAGAATAGAGCCCATCAATGGAGCTGCTCATACTGTGAATGAATGCACAGTCAAGTCTCACCTTCGACAGGTCTCCCAGTTGAGGTCTCTCCCAACCCAGCTTATCAAGGACACAGCTGTCAAAGGCTTGCTGCTGCTGACGGCAACGACGCAGTTCTCCCAAGTTTGAATAATCCAAGCAGGTCCAGTACTCTGTGAAGGACTCGGCACAGTTTCCCTTGATTTGCCTAGAAGGAATAGTGTAAACAGAGATTTTAATCAGAATCAGATATAGAGGAGGAAGATTAAAATAGTCCAGAAAACTGTTGCTATGGATGAGCTGGAAGTGACTCGGGAGAGGGAAAAAAAACAAAAAATTCTATAATACAGGAGTTTCTGAATAAACCAGTGTTCATATTATGTGCCTGAACTGCTAAGATTCAAAAGTCACGTTCCAGCCATTTCAAGAATTTATATTAAATTGTGGTTTAGGGCCTTTCTTACAAGTCAAAAGATTTCGGAGGTTTTCCATAAGAACTACCTGAACTGGTCATGTGAAAGTGCTGGCAGTTGCCAGAGGCACCCAAGAATCAAACCAGGTCCCGGGTGCAATTACAGGGTTTCTTAAATCTTTCCTCATTATAATAATTACAGGTATTGCTCTTTCACAGTAACTCTCAGTTTAACTTTGGGGTCAGAGTGTCGGTTGTTTGTTTCGGCTTTAGAATTAGAGGTCAAGTGTTTTTTTGAGAACCAGGCACACAAGTTGTTTGAGACACACACACGAACACACACAAAAGTACCTTAGTTACTTCACTGGCATCAGGGTATAACCGAAGCTCAGTCCAAAACTTTCAGTAAACACAGACGCAGCAGTTAAGAGTGAAAAACCCCAGTCCACTTCCTCAAACAGCCCCCAAAGGCACCTTTATAGACACAATAAACTCTGTGCACAAGTTGTGCTTCTAAAAATATAACCCTCCTTTTCTGTTACTGGTCTTTGTTTTAGAAGAAGTGGCAGAGAGAAACGAGACATGAGACATGAGAAATGACAATGACGGTGTTCTCTACACTGCACTTTTGTCACTACTAGTAATGCTTTATTTCAAGATAACAAGTGTTTATTGAGAATTTAGAAAGGAAGGGTGATTCAACAGCCAGAAAAACAAAGAGTTTTAGATTTTTATGAATGAAGAAGCTTTACTGGAATAAATCCTATAACACTGAAAATAATACAAATGATCCAAAAAAAACAAAAAAACAAACAACACAGCTGGAAGATCAGTACTCTGACAAAGTTCATTGGCACAATGGAAAATTACTTCTGATACAACTGGCAACATCCCAGGAAAGTTAAAGTGGCTGAAAGTTTGACCAGCAATCTGTTGTGGGCACTTTGTTTTCTTAATAACCCAGTTTGGTCAGTGCATGAAGTGCAAGAAGATGTCCTTTACCATCATACCCTCAAAGTATGGTTCAACCCACAGCCTTACTCGCTTTGCACAGTTTTTTCTTGTGTTAACATGTGACAAAAACCTTTAGCTTAATTTTACTTTATTTTTTTCTAGGTATTTTTGAGCTTTCTTCTAATGCTGACATTCACATAAACACAAACAAGCTGTCCATTGTCACTCATATTTTCCTTGCATTAGGACATAGTTTGGAATATTGCGGACATCATATACACCATTTTTACACAAATTTTCAGAAATATTTTCGAGACAATCAGAAAATTAGAAGGCATCAAACTCTTACCACCGTTCAGTGCACTGAGCAGAGACTGGAGGATTAACCTGCCATGAACACCTGTCTTTAGTTTGGAATTAACAGAATTAACAAATTATATTAAACCCTGCTCTTCTTTTTCTGTAAAATCGTGTCACTCACCTCCATCCAAGATGGTGTGCTGGAACTTACCTATCAATAACTTTTTCTCTCACCCCCTTAGTTAAATTGCAAATCATTCTACATCCCACTAAAGCCAATGGAATGGAAAGCAAATTATCAGGACAAGTTACAGAAAAACAGACATTCCAACTCTACTACTACTTGTGTCTTTCTGAGTAATCTTAAAAACTTTCACCCCTGAAAGAAGAACTGTCCGGCAGCAGTATTTGAGACCTCAGAGCACATTTTCTACCCACATGTCTATCACAGAGGAAGAAATGCAAAAACTCTTAACCGCAAACCTCTTCTAACCAGAGTTTCACATGAACTCTCAAACTCTCCACCCTCCAGCTGGCTCCAGAGTCCAGCCACCTCTTCAATCAACCACTGACCACAAGCGCACTATTCAGTATGGCAGATGAGCCCACGGCAGCAGCCTTCCATCACCAAAAGGGTATATATTTTGCCTAATAAGTTCACTAGGTTTCTGCTCTAAATTAACTCTTTTTTTGCATAGTGAATATGTAACCCTTCTTATATGATTGTTTTATATTTCTTGTCGATGTATGTGGCAGCAAAGAGACTGAAAACTCTGAGTGTGTGAGTGTGAGTTACCTGAAGAAGTTGAGTGCACACTCATTAACTTTCCTCCCTTCTTCTAGACACTTTCTGGGGTCCTTCTCCTCCCAGCGGCAGAGCATGAACTCTTTGTTGGGTTTATCACACTGGGAGCCATAATGGTGGGCAGCAGCCTTCAGCACTGCAGATGACACATTGATCTGGACAGAAACAGGGACAGACACATGGAAAACAATAAGACAGGGTGAAAATAATTCATTACCAAATACTAGAAAATCTAAGACAGGGGTGGCCAACGTGTGGCTCGTGGGCCAAGGGCAGCTCTCAAAAAGATTTTTTGTGCAGCTTTGTGATGTGAAATGCATGTATTATATTGTAAGCATTCCATTTTAATATGTTCACTTTCATTAGCTTACATTTAATACACTACTTAGCTACTGTTCAACCTGCACACCCCTAACAAACATCCATCAGGTTAGGAATGACAGCTTGTTGAAAGCTACTGGCTGCATGGCAAGTAATGACACCTCTTTAGTGTCACAGGGGATGGACAACTCAACAGTTAAATGTGGAAATGAGATGGAAAACCACAGCATGGAAAAAATTCTATATGGTTGAGGATAAAAGGAGGATTCAGGAAAAATGGATCATACATGGAAGATCAGGCCTAAAAATCTTGTTCTCCAAATAAAACATAACATGTTTGTTTGGTACAAACCTCAATAAATACCATCATCATGATTTTAATATATATATATATTTTTAGTGAACATGAAAATTGTAATGCAAAACTGATCATTTCCACTAATTGCATATTGCAATTTCAGTCAAAATGACTTTATCAAACTGTGTGGCCCTAATTTGTTGCTTAAGGAATTTAATGTTAACAGCCATTGTGAGACCAATCACAAATCCTACAAGTTCATGGGTTTTCGTGCAGCCCCCAATCATGCACACTGGCATTCGGTCATCAAAACTTTGAAGCCCTGTGCTATCACAATTAAATTTTATAAGGTACAGGTCAGGATTATGTTTGTGCAGTGTCACAGTCAGAATGTTTGAGCGAAGATTGTGGATCAATATAATATTCATCCAGTTCAGAGACAGAATCAGTGCATTTGTAGCCTAAGTGGGAGCAGAGTGATACTTGTAAAATTGGGAAAAGTACACCTTCAGACACTCTGAAATGGTCATATTTAGACTACATCTTGTACACTGATTATTAAACTTGTGTATTTAAAACAACAATTAAAAAAACTGTGATTTAAGAGGCAGATATGAGGTCAGGGCTATTTCTTGATCAACAATCATTTATTCATGTCTTATTATTTTATTATCTTATTACCTCCAACTTGTTGACAAGTGTGTGGATTGTGTTGATCTCTAATGTTGCTTTCACCACAGAACTAGTTTTATGATTCCTACTTCTAATAACATAAAAACAGTTTACGAGGTTCTTGGCAATACGACAACCGCTTATACTTTAAATATAAAATATCACAACAGTATGAAATTGGCAGGAGGACTGGGTAACGACTATGTGCATTAAAGTGCAACAGTAAAAACCTTCATCAAACTATTAAAGTCACTCGTACCTGCACGCATATCGTTTATTAGATCCTTGATGTTGACGTTTTGTTGTTGGAAAGACACAAGCTACTGCCAGCTAACTTAACGTTTGATTTCCAAGGACACGTTCAATGTACCAAATATCACTGCTGGTGGGTTAAACCGGGCAGAGATTTGTTTTAGGGCAGCCACTGTTAACCAATGACTTATACTGAAGAGGTAATGAGGACTATGAACGTTCAAAATAACGTTAACGATGGTTATCCTATATGATGTGATTCCTATAATGCTATTTGACGTTGCCAAGGTGGATGTCATAGATGGCAAAATATTCACGGACGTAAATAACATTCAGAAATATTTTTGGTAGTATATTTAAGTACATTATAATCAACTTCCACCCGTCTGAAGGGAGATAAAGTCAGTAGCAAAAGTTATAGGCTGCAACATATCTTGAACCATACAGCAGCTAACCTTAGCAGCTAGTTAGCTAGCATGTTCTGTCTTCCTATGATTTCCATTCAAGCTCAACAATAACCACCGCTCACCTCATCCACGTTCAGCTCCTGCAGTGAGGGGACTTCCAGCGTCGTGGGCATGGCTCTATGTCTGTACAATAAAACAAGAAACGCAGAAAATCAAATACCGCTGCTGAAAAACATTCAAGGTCCTCGTCTGGCTCCAGGACGAGCGACGAGGCCGCGGAGAAGGTCAGGTTGGTTTACTGCGCCTGCCGCTGTCAGCTGGGAGGCGCGTTCTGATGACGCAATGGAGGGCGCGACCAAAGCGGGAGCCACTGACGCACGCGCACTTCAAGAATCAATTTGTCTTCATGGTGAAGAGTTTAATCGGCAACAGACAGCGTTGCCATGGTAACGACACACTCGTCCGTTGTGCAGTCTTTCACAGTAGATGTGAAATCCACAGTTTCATGTTTGTTTATTTCATTTTGAGAAGAAAGGGCGCCAGCAAGTCTATATTTTAATGGAGCTCATCGGAAGCAGTTACAAAGGAGATACAAAAAATGGCAGGTAAATGAATATGACTGTTTTATAGCCGCTTAAGACAGCAGGGTCTACACAACCAAATGTACAAAAAAATTACAAATGTAACGTTACAATACAATACAAATCTACTGTAGTATACCTAACCAGCTAGCGTATATCGGTATCAGGATATATGCTGTCCAATCTGCCCCTATACGAAAAGTTTTTTAACAGAACATAATGCAGGTATTTTTATCACTAACACTAACTACTTTTAAGGGCTTATAGCAAAAAAAATGTGTTTATTTATATTCCGTATATTATATTCTGTATAAGGAATATCAGAATTTTTTTACTCCCTGACATTGCCCCCCAAAATTCAACTTGTCTTATCTTATCTTATCTTATCTTATCTTATCTTATCTTATCTGTCACATAAAGTCACACTGTTGATTAAACTTATCTAGCAACCTTTGAAGAGCAAAAGCTGACAAAGAGCAGTGGCATCATCTCTTCTCTCCCTCAGGATGGATGGAAAAGGAGAGTACACATTCCCCACAGAGACCATGTATGTGGGAGAGATGAAAGACGGGATGTTTCATGGCAAAGGAGTGCTGCACTTTCCAAATGGAAGTAAATATGAGGCCACCTGGGAAAACGGCAAAGCTAAACAGGTGAGGAGTTCTGTGTGTGTCCCTGCATGCATGTCAGAGTGTATGCATCCACACGCATGACTCTGTGTGTTTCACATTGGTTATAGTTGATATTACATCTGGTCCCTTTTAGCAATCACTCACCGTTATTGTCATAGTTATTAGGTTTCTCTCCTTTTTCCCCGCATGAAGCTACAGTCTCTTCTGCTCTGATGCAATCTTTCACGGGCTTTTGCCACAACAGAGATCACTCCAATTATTATCATCATTTCAGTTGCGGTTCATTTGAAAGGATAGCAGTTCAAAACCATGACTAACCATAGCCCAGACTACCCTGCACCTGCATCCATGCCAGCCCAAGAAAACCTACTTCCATTCAAAACAGACCTGAACCATCCAATAAACTCAGAAATTCAAACTGGAAGTTTTATCTGGCTCTTGCATCTCTTTCTTCAAATAAAGCTTCTCAGTCTGGGGGTTGAGGTTTCTGCACCTTTATTTTATTGACCAAATTAAACAAGTGTTTGCATTTTAAAGGTTGAGATCCGCTGTGAATATTAAAAGGATTGTTAGGATTATTTGAAGGGGGGTTTTATGAGGTACTTATTGATCGTCACTGTATGAGCAACAGTAAATTCTGGTCAGCATGCCCCCAGTTTGGAGAAGCAGAGACGAGCACCAGCATGGAAGTTAAGCAATATACTGCTGTGGACATGGTCAGGAACTAAAGGTATTTTTACTTTACTCTGCCATTTGACAGCCTTTCTGATGGGGGGGTTGCTTTAATATAAGCCAGATATCCTTATCCCCAAACCAACCAGAATGAGTAATTTTACCAGCATGGGAGTTGCTTGTACCACTGACATGATCTATTAATTTGTTTGTGTTATTCTGTGACTGCAGTCTTTTAAAAGGATAGTTTGGATTCTCAGATGTCACACAATAAAACAAACAAATGAACAGATTGAGGCAGCGATAGATTAGCAACTAAACTGCTCTGTGAGGTAAAATGATTCTACCTATGGAATTTGGTGGGATTGGAGGGCGATATTTGGCTTATATAACGGCGGCTTCCAGTCAGAAAAGGCTAAAATACCTTTTGTTGCTGACCACATCCACAACAGTTTATTACTCATTCCATCTCCTGTAGCTAATACATTGACTATTGATAATTCTGGTAACGTAAATGTTTTTATTAGAAATCTTGTGGTTGAAGTGTAAATATAGCTGCAACTGTTTTACTTAAACTTTATTCTAAAAAGTGCAATAAAATGAAATGGGCAACAAACAACAAACATGAAATTAACAGCCTCTACAGTAATTATGTCTGGTGCAGGGTAACAGTACCTTTTTACTGCAGACATTTTGACACAGCAGGAAAAGCACAGGTGTAATTAATAACATTAATCAAGGCTGCATTCCATGCTGGCTCACTGAGATGAGTTAACGGGAAACTTTACTGGAGTTGAAGCCTTGTTAAAGTTATTAGTTACACCTGTACTTCTCCTGCAGAGACCTCTCTATATATACTGTATCTTCTGTGAAAAAGGTTTATAGAGAGGACAATGCTAATTCTTGCATGTGTTATCACATCAGTCAAAATGACAAATTCACCCCTTTAACGAGGCTTTTCTCTTTTCCTTTTCTCTTTTTTTAAATTTTAATTTAATCTCCCACCAAATATGCACTCCTCAATAAATTACATTATATAAAATCGGAACTAATGCCATTTTCATGATTGCAAATTATATTGTTGACATTGAAGTGAAAATTACTGAACAATGTCTGTTTATTTGTTATTCCAAGTTATTCCCAGTTGTATCATTTCTCAGAAAAACATGCACATACACACACATACAGTGTGTCAGTTCACCCAAAATACCAAAAGACATATTTTTCCACTTTCCCCTGGTGGTATATATCTCTGCAGACAGTTCTGGTTTTATCTGCTGAGGTTTTGAGATTTCCATCTCTGAGATTTCTGCCTTAACCCAAAGACAATGGAAGACAATTTAAATTCTTTTGTGGTACTTAAAGCACTGAAAAGTGACATTGGAAAACCTCAACGGCAACTTATCTTTCCAGGAACCATGTCAGGGTACATACTGTAAGATAACCCCCACACAAACAGTTTTCACTGGAACTACTTTCTGCCAAAGAAACAGGCCCATGGGAAAACTGTCTACAGTGAGATTGTAGATTATCTTCATGAGTAACATTATTCCTGCTGTTGAGTTTTTACAATGTATTTTTTCAATGTTTTGATGAGCACAAATGACACTCCAGTCTAGTGAAATTGCATTTTTTTTTTTTTACATTTTGGTGAATTGACCCATTACTATGTATGACTAAATAATGAGGATGTTTTCATCATTGTGCTTCCTCACTAGGGGTCATTCATCTTTGCTGATGGTCTGCAGTGCCAGGAGAAGGACTGGGACTACTGCGATGGTTACGACAGGCGATTCTACAGTGAGAGGTGTAATGGACTCAGACCTGCAGGTTGGAACTCATTTATTATCTCTGCCAGGTGTAATATGTGACGGGGCGTGTGGATGTGTGAGTGACCAACAGGGCTGGAGCTATTGTCCAAAGCTAATATCTCATACTACTGGACTCATCAGCCTACAATTTTTGTACGCATTTATGACTGCATACTCAAGGACCTCTTGTGGTTGCAGTGATTCACAATTTTTGAAAAGCCTTGAATAACCTATTTTATTGGTTGCTCTGTTTTATCCCCGCTGCTGATTCCTCACACCTTTTAAACGGCCGGTAGGGGCCACAAGTCATTAACAGCTGCCAGACTAAAATAAGGCCTAAACATAGTCTGTTGGAGGACACATTTTGGCCCTTGTCGTGGGTCAAAAACTTACATCCATAGAAAAGTTTAGTTTCATTTTAGACCGGATCATTTGCAGATTAATTTGCAACTGATAAGTTATGATCTATGAATAGGCCATGTAGAGTATGAATTTAGAATTTAAGCTTTTGTGAATTTTTCTAAAAAGGTAGATTTCTATATTCACTACATTAAATAAAGATGCCCGGTTGCTTGTAGTTCTCTAAATAAATAATAAAATGTTAATAAAATAAAAATAAATGAAATGTAATGAATGACTATGTTTAATATGAGAAGTTTCGACTTTTTAGTCTTATTGTTTTCTTTATACATTTATAAATTTAGTTGAATCCAGGATGACAACTGAGACTATACTCTACAAAAACACTGTATTCAAAACTTTGCAAATCTCTGCTGGTTGCATCTGGCAGCTGTGGTGACATTGCAGGAAGTGCTTCACTATCTCTTAACTGGTGGAGATCAGCACTCTACTGTGTGCAGGTGGCAGGTGACAGTGGTTTTTGCTCTGTCCCACTCTAAGACAAACACTCATATCATTTTATCAGGAAAATATGAGGAACTTTGCATAAAATTAAATCACTGTTAAAATTGAGATTAGGAGCATCTGTGAGTAAAAATAGTTTGACCAAACCCATTAACTTGACAGCATATGTTCTACACACCAAAATCCAAAAACTAAAAACAGCTGCTTATTATCATGAATTCACCTCTCTGTATTGTTGTGCTGAATGCCTGTCTCACAAAGCTTGTGTTTGCAGTTGTAAACCACAGGAAGACTGTTCAATAGAGAGCACCTGTTTTGTTCATACAGGAGAATCTCAGCTGACTGATCTGCATCCGCCACACATCATTCCTGATGGATGTTACGACTGTGGAGATGGTTTCTATGACCCCAATTCCAGAGTCGTCACATCCTATGCTGGCAGATTCCTCAGGAATGCAGGTGAGCCACAAAATATCCTGTTATTTTCACTGTTGTATCCCTGTGACACCACAGATGACTGGCCTACTGGAGATGCGGCCCCTTACTTTGATTCATAATAATAATCTTTGCTACTAAATAATGGATACCTTCCAACCTGGACATATTTTGTGAACTGTGTACTTACTGTGAGGTGAACAAAAGTATGTATTATTTGCTGCAGTCCACAATCCAGATAGGAAGAAGGGATGACTGACATTTTCACAACATCCCTATCATGATCTAAATCTGCCCCCCTTTTCGCATTGCTTAGCTTGAGCACACTTTTTTCCACTAATTTGAGGCCAAATTGGCTCCATCTGAGTGCCGAGTAATATCCAGGCATCTTTGTGCCTGTTGTGCCAAGAAAAATTAGAAAGATTAAAGCCAAGAGCAAAGACTAATTTCCATTTCAAATGAAGTATACAAAGTTTTATGTCTATTGAAACACCTTGTCAGTGATAGATTGCTGTATGTTAAATGTATTAACATACAGCTGCACTGCTTGTTTGCATAATTGATCAAAATTCCAGCAATCATGTTGCTCTTGATTTAACCTACTGTATGTTTCCAACTGTTGTTTGATATAGTTAAAGTTTTCAAGGAAAGACATGCGCACTTAGGCCGTTACTTCAGGAGTTAAAAGTTGTACAATCAGCCAAATTAGTACTGAGGGAGTCATTGCTGTCTTGTCATACAAGATAGTAGCTCAGTGTAAAATTATGTCTACTTTTCAACAACTCAACGTTTCAAGAACAGGCCTTAGAAAAAGCCTTACTGAATATACTTGGAAACATACTAACATTCTTGAATTGAATTTGTCACAGGCAAGACTTTGTCTTTGCCCATTTTTAAATAACTGCATGTCTGAAAGCCTACAATGGGGCCATATGGGAAAGATTTGATAACAATGAACCTATGGAGTGATGTTAAACGGATTATCCCTGGATTCTCTGATGGAAGATTATTGCTACAAGTCATCTGATAAGCATGCCTCTATATGCTATTGCAGTCATTTCAAAAGTTTTTTTTCTTTTGTTATTAGTCAAAAGTGGAAAATTCAAGACATATTTTTCCACTGAGCGAGTGCCCAGTTTTGGAAATCCTGATTTGAAGTGAATGTGGTCTGTCAGGTGTCCAGATAGGAATTCCCAAATTCCGACATCCTGTGCTCGTCATGTCTCCCATTATTTTACATCACCAGACAATGTTGTGAATTAGGCAGTGGGGCATGTATGCAGTTTCCAAATACATAGCTTTTGGCTCACTAAGACTGGGTTGCACCAACAAAGATTAATTTAATCTAAGATTAGTTCTAATCAGAGTTTAGCAAAACTAGGTTTGAAATTAGTAAATCCAGATTTACAATTAAGCAGAGCTCCAAGGCACAACTAAAAACTAATCACAGTTTAGTAAATCCAAATTTAAATGTAAATGTAAATCGAAATGAATCAGTATGGAAATGCTAATAAACAAGTAAATAAATAAATAAA
>JAJHUR010072899.1:0-35634 GCA_027495735.1 Lutjanus campechanus
CACTCTGCTTGTTGCTCAGAACTGCCTAATTTTGCCTAAAATTGCCCGGCCCCGACCATTGCTGCGCAGCAGCTATAATTATATTTTTTTTCAGTCAAAATGAAATTTATCATCCTACTAAATTTGTGTCAGTATCTGTCAAAATAATCACAATATAATTTTGATTTAGTCAAAATTCACCTGAAATTGTGTCCAGAGGTTTCTTTTCACTGTTCATTGTGGAGAAGAAGGAAAGTTAAACAAAGTGTTTCTGATTATTACTCATTTATGTGATTGCTAGCTTAATTTAAACCATAGTGGTAATGTGCTTCTATGTGTCACAGTGTCTAATTGGGTAATTTAGATTTAAAAAAAGATTTTTTTTAAAAAAGTAAAACTAGTCAAAATTAGATGATGGGATTAAAATGTACAGAAAAGGTGAAAAAGTTTCATACTCTTGTTTGAACAACGTGCAAAGAATTGAATTATATATGACTGCTCATGTTCTTATTCTTTCTAATTTTAACTTAATTGTTTTATTATGCTGGTTGCATTTTTGCTGGTAACTTTTTGAAGCTGTGTCCTCTATAAACATGCTGGTCTGTTTTTTCACACTGGAATCACTACTTTGATTCAGACATGCTACGGTCACCTAGCAACCTCATGACTGCATTGTATCCAATTTCCCCCAGAGGATCAATAAAGTATTTCTGATTCTGGCTGTTATTGAACAGTGTCTATATCTGCTGGAGCTCAGTACATGGAATAATCATGTGTGTGTGTGTGTGTGTGTTTAGGTGATGCCCCAGCTGTTAAACACTTTGCGTGTGGACTCGACAGGAGCCAGTATTGACTGGGGGACGCTGGCGGTCTACACATGCTCGGCCAGCTGTAACCATGACGACCAGTACTGCCCAGAGTTCATCTGGAAACAAGACTTCAGCTCAGATCAACATGCACCGATTAAAGCCACATAATGTGTGTGTGTGTGCTGCTGGTGTTTAGGACACACTGAAGCGTGTGAACACTCGGACTCAGCAGTGAGGACTTTAGTGGACTGGACATGTGCTGCTGCTGCTCTTGAACGTACCTGTTCAAATTAAAATTCAGTGCAAAATTCAGCTGAGCGAGATCCTCCCTCTGAGACTATCACTGAGAATTTAATTATCATTATTTTATCAGTTTATGAAAACTTAAGACAGTCAAACTGAATGCAGCCCAGTGTTTATGTTTCCTGCCCCTTTCACACCTTTTTGTTTTACACTTTTAAATTCTGCTTGTTCAAAACTATGCCTCATTGGTATTTCTGATCGACATGGGTTATGCAATAACAGTAATACATACTGTTACAATATGTATACAGTAGAGCTACAGGAGCCAATACCCAGCAAAAACACACAAAATATGACCTTGTGCCTTATCATTATACATTTTTTTTTAACAAAGCTGTCTGAACAGGCATTTATCTGATTTTCTGTTTTTCAGTGGCAGATAGATGATGTACCTAAAGCATAGTTAAAATACTACATTTACACATCAAAACTGCATTTTTCTCTCTGAGATTATTGTAACATCATTTTAACTGACTGGTATACATTAAAATCAAGGTTACATATATCATAGAAAGATTAGCTGTGTGCTACAGGAGAATAGAAATACATTTATATCCATGTAAACCATTATTAATTTAGCAAAACATGAAATTTAAAGTGGGACTATGTCATGTCTGAAGAGCAAAACAAGAGACAATTACTGGATGATGATACATTGTAAAATACAATGTAAGAGCAGGACAAGCATAAGAGAGTTACTATCAGCAAACTGGCCAAATAATGGTGATAATGTTATACAGCAATATCCAACATTAACTACCAAGATACCAAGTTAGGCACCAGAGTGAACTGAACGTTTTGTTTCTTCCATTAGAAGTCTAACAGTCTCCCTTTAAATGAAGGTTGTGTTTTGACTTAAGACAGAGTCTGAGCTTAGTGGTGAATGTTGCAGTGAAAGAGGAAGGTCACCCAACTATCACACCCCTGTCTCAGGTCTTTTCTGAATCTATGTATTCTGCAGAAAGACTAGGGCTGGGTACTATTCAAAATCTTTTGACATGGACAGCAATATCTTGACTTAAATACTGGTTCCTAAACGATATTTTTTCAACAATAGTTTAATAAAGTCCATTTTAACAAAATGAAAATGGCATTACACATGGTGGTACAATTTTTAGTTTCATTCTTCAGCTCCTGTTGAACAGTAAGTTTAAGAACATAAAAACAAATCTATTTACCACAATCTGGTCAAACTACAGTTGTTTTTTTCAACTGTTTGGATCTGTTTCAGCACTTTGGCATTTTTCCACTCAAAGCAGTTTTACAACACAAGAAATTAACCACAACTTTGAGATTTACTCTTAAGATATCAAGAAACAAGTTGGTGCCATAAAAGTATCAAAGTTCAGGACCCAGCACTAATCCAGACTGTCGTCTCCACACAAGTTCAATCAATTGTTTACTTCTGCTTCACTAAATCAATTAATGTGACCAAGATGATGCTGTTTGCCTTTTTAAAGAAATTTTAACTTTTGCTCTTTAAGTAGAAAAAACTGAGCACACTTCTTTGGACAGCAAACATCTCACGACAACCGTTTCCAAGCAAAACTGCATCAGACACCCCTTCTACATGTTAGTAAAATGCAATCTGTACCCAGATAAAGACAAACATGTTAATGGAAGGTGTGAACGCTACTGTTTTTCGATCTGCCAGACCACATCTGGAGGTAATCTGGCTTGCACTGTGTTCGGATCCTATGTGGATGTAAACGTAATCTGTACATCAATCTGGATAATTTATCCAGATATAGATCACATTTTAATACCAGGTGTAAATGGGGTGAAAATGTTACTTTAATGAAAGAAGCAGCTTTAAGAGGAGAACCAGTATGTACACATTTATTAATGTACAGTGCAGCAAATAAACAGTTTCAGAAGAATTGCATTCATATGTGACTGGGCTTCCTGGTCTCCTAATTGTCTGCTCCCGAGCTCAGAATCACAGACATCCACCATCATGTCTTCTGCCATCCTGCTGTCCATACAGACGCACAGTAACCGACCGTCTATGCTGCCTGTGATACACAAGCCCACCAAGAAGTGCCCAAAATTTAAACTTGTTTTTGGTGTGGCTGAAAAAACAGCGTGGACAACCAAGACAGATGAGCATGTCCCTTAAGAATAATTCTTCAGAAGAAAACTTTTACATATAATTTGAAATGGCCAAAACATATATAGGAAAACTTTTGAAACAATACATAAACATGGCAATAAGTTGCACAGTTCACCTGCCATCATGATGTCTTTTTAGTGCTACTGAATGTAAGATGCCAGATATGACTTTAAGATAAGTAAAAGACGAGGCTCTCCAATTTAAGACAGTGTCTTGTCCTCACGTTCCGTTTCTGGTTGATTTTTTTGAGTCAGGAACCCAACCCAAGTGACACAAACCTTTTAGAACTTACCAACTACATGATGGCAATTTTACCAGCAGGGCATAAATCAATTTAGTTTAACTGTCAATTTAAAATGTAAGAGCAAAGTTTTGAGAGGGAAAATCACTTCCAACATTTATGAAACTGGGAAGAAGATAAAAAGCAGACTAATTTGTTCTGCTATAAACAGTCTCTCAAAATAAAATCTTAGCAAATACTGTCAACAGGAATGTGGGGGCTGACAGACTCTAACGTGTCTTGTTACAACTTGGGGACCGAACAGACGATTGTTAAAAATGCAATGTAAAAAACTATTTAAAACAGTTTAAAATAAAAACAAAAACAGTCCTAGTCAGACTGCTTCTCCTCTACTCAGCATTTTTTTTTACATTTCTTTACAGTTTTATGTACAATTAGGGATGTGATCAGGACAACAGAAAAAGCCAAAAATAACTGGGCAAAAACAGAGAAATGTTCCAAATAAATGGCGAAATATACCATCACTTGTGATCAGAACACGGCAACAAAAATACCTGTAAAAATCCTGTTTTTCCAAAAAAATTGACTCACATCCCTGAACAGCAGCCCTTACAGCAGTCCATGTGTAGAGGTCAACATATAGATGATGCTTCATGTTTGAAGCATGCTTAAAAACTAGCATGCTTTAAAAACTTGGGAGTAAAAAGAGATGGGGATGGGGAGGTGATAAAAGAAGAAGCTGCAGGTTCTACGTTGTCTTGCGGAAACCTTTCAGGATGGGATAAATATTTTCAAACGCTTCGTAGATCTCTGCTCTCACCTTGGCACCTTAAAAATAACAAACACAGATATCATCAACAATAATGAGCTGCACTGGGGAAAAAAAGCCCAAAACGATGACGCAACTAAACACTACAGCCATTAACAACATGTTCTTAATTAACCGTTACATTTTGTATCAAATTTCTACTGTAGTGTTTGAGGAATCTGATGAATTTCTCAAAATCAAAAGCAATTTCTGGTTGATTGTGTGAAGAGCTTGAATGATACACGAGCATGGTAGAAAAATAGCAAGAATTGTATTTGTATTTAGAGTCACTGAACACTAAGGCCAAAGACATGATGATGCATATAGAAATAGATTGTCAGGTTTTTTCCCCCCCCAACAATAAAATATTCCACTTGAGAGAGTGCTAGCTGTATCTACCACATGAAGTGTTACCGTTTATCTATGTCAAATGACTTCAGGTCTTTGTGTCCAATTACAAACAAGAGCACCAAGCCGGTTATAACCATGAGAAGCTCAAGTAAACTAACCAGCATGGACCTCTCCTCCCACAAGATTGCGATTAAGACACAAGGTTAACGTAGCATAGCTAATGAGTGACATGAAGCCACTAGTAGCAGGGATGCACGATAATTTCATGTTTGTATTTTAAAAAGTAGTTCATATAACTTGTAGTTTATGTACATGCAAGGGTAAGACAGGCTCAGTTGTAGTGAGCAGAGATGGATGTTTTAATATTTCCATAACTCTGACTGAACCAAACCTAACTGACAACAAAAACAAATAACAATTCTGACTTCAAATGTTCTTTTCTTTCCCTAGTAAAGTACATTTAAAAAAAACTTCCGATATAGTTTGGCTTTTGTATATAATTTTACCAACAATTTAAATTAAGTGATTTGACATAATCTCTTGAATCAGACATGTCAATGTAACAGAACCGAAAGCCTGGCTTGTTAGTCTGCATAATAAAACTTTTATCCACAGAAGAAGCAGCCTTACCTTCTCTGTGTTTATTGTGGGATCATACACCAACTTTGAAAGGTACATAGTGCCACCTACTGTATCACAGTGTGTAGATGCTGTGGTTGTTGAGTCAATGAAAGCAATTTGGCTTCATATCATCGAAATAATACATAATATGAATTTCTCATTATCGGGCAGATCATTTATGGGCCCAGTATATATTAGGCATCCCTAATTAGCAGTGAAGAGCTGGTCTTACCTGTGAGCACAACCTTCCCAGAAACAAAGATGAGCAGGACAATTCTGGGTTTGATCATTCTGTAAATCAGTCCTGGAAACAGCTCTGGTTCATAGCTGAAATAGAAAATTCATTTTATTAGTATTAGTTCAATCAATAAAACAATAAATGTCAACTTGAGAAAGCTCTTCTTATCACTATGCATACTGTTTACAACCTATATGCCAAATGTTTTTAGAAAATGTCCTGTTTGCATGGGAGGCCTCAGTCTGATCAGAACTGAGGTTCTGTGACTTTTAACTGAACAAGACACAGCAGTGATGAATTACCTGCTAAACTGTTGATGTGTGAGAACTAATCCCTCCAGTCGAATGGGGAACTTCACATCGCAGCTTCCCACCATGTTCTGAATCTTGAAGTCCAAGAACTTGGCAGGAAAACCGAGCTTCTGCACCACACGAGCATATTTTCTGGCAGCTAACCTTGACTGCTCCTCACTAGACAGAAGCAGAGTCAATGAGAGACAGATTGGGATCCACTACTGTGAAAATCAGGCATCTTATTATGACCTTTACCACATAAATGGTCAGTAAATCTGCTATATTCTGACCTCTTGGCTCCAGTGCAGACCATCTTCCCCGAGCTGAAGATGAGAGCGGTGGTCCTGGGTTCTCGTATTCTCATAATGACGGCAGCAAAACGCTACAAGAAATGAAGAGAGCAGGAATATTACTAAAGCCAGCAGTTATTCCCTATAAATATAAATGTAACTGTGTGGGCTGTTTAGCAATAATATATCCAACATACTTTATGGTAACGTTTCCCCAGTCAGTTTTGGTATTTTTTTGCATACAAGAGTAAACGGTGGTGTGATGACAACACTAGAGGAAAGAACAGGGACTCACTGAAGTCATTCCTTCTGACTTTTTCAAGTTTATTTCAGCCGTATTTCCAATAAATGCAGCCATTGTGCAGTGGGCCTTTTTTTTAACTGCACTCATTTTGACATGGCATAGCAGGAAAAGCTGTTGTGATTCCATTTAGGTGATCTAGTTTCAGAGTCCTGGTGTTGGGCATGCTGGATCACTAATGTGGATCACTGGGACCTCTGGTTTCCCTCTGATGACAAGTCAATAATGCCCCTTCAAAATGCCCTGAAAAAGGTCTACAAACACTGGTATCTGGTTATACATTTTGCTAGACCCACTACAATCTAAAATTACAACAGTAGCCGAGAGAAAAAGTTTCAATTGTGTTGGATAATAAACCCCAATCTATAAAAATATCCAAAAATAAATACAGTGTGACGCCTTAGAGAACTGTTTGGTTCAATTAGTCACAACTGGACTCTCTCTTTTTCGTCCAGCAGTAGAGGCTATTTAAAGCAGCTACTGTCTGTTTACTTTCGGTCAGTTTCAGAGACTAGAGTTAAGAGTGATTCATATAAGAACCAAGTGGAAAGCTGCAAGACATGCAGCTTACCCTGATATTATATAATAAACAAACTGTGTGATTCGTTCTATAGCAGCTAAAAGAACTCTGCAACAAACAGCTGATCACAGTCATGTGTAGCTCTCTCACCTTTGGGTTGTACTCAGCATTCCTGGCTCTCAGGGCGATGGTTTTCAAGTCCAGTTTACAGCCAAGATTTACAGTAGATACTATGTTTCTAACAGTGGGGGAAATGAGAAAACCGGTGAGTAAGAAACATAAAGGTTAACTTTTAAGTCAGAAGATCAGGATCTAGTTAAACTGTGTGACAATAATGGCAATGTAGTTAATTTTGGTTGTAAAAATTAATGACTATGACACAAGAAGACCCATAAATTGTCTCTGAAAATGCCAGTTCTATTTATGTTTGTGGTGTAATTAAATTCCTTGTGTGCACTTTAGGTCCTTGCATGTATTTCTCTATAGGAATATCTCATAGTAAAGTAAACTTAAACAGTTAGCACTGTCTAAGTTATAATAACTTAAAGGGAAAGATGTTTATACTAGCTAGACATTTCCAAGAGAGATAGATACCAGTGGCAGAAACTGACTACTCTGACCATCTTTCTACTGTGTATGAAACCTACTGTAGCTGTGGAACTATTCCAGAGCTCTCTGAGGCTGGTGTGGCCGGCGTGATAGGGGTCATGGGGGTCAGTGGGGTGTTGTAGAGCGGGGTATTCCCTGGCAGTGCTGTGGTGGTTGAGCCTGCTACCGCCTGAGAATGGAAAAGTTGAGGGGTCTGCCCCGATGTCCCAGGAAGGCCTGTAGAACAAAGAAAATTGTTTTCTCTAAGATAAACTTCCACTATGGTTCAGACAAGGATGCTAAATATTAAGTGTATTTTCCCAGAATAAACAGGGAAGACAGAAATGAGATTGTCACCACATAATGCTGAAAAAGGATAAAGAGAAGGATGACAGTAGTTTGTGTTGTACCTGCGTTTGCCTGCTGTGCCTGTTGTTGCTGTTGCTGCTGTTGTTGCCTCTGCTGTTCCTCCAATATAGACAAACTGTTGGTGTTCTGGACAGGCTGGGGTGTCAGGCCTGAGCCATACGGCATCATGGGACTGAAGATCGGCATGCCTGGAGTCATGGCACCCTGCACAAGGATACATCACCAAAAAAATATGTTGTGATCAAGCAGAAAAGTCAGATTAGGAGCAAATGATACTGACAAATTATTATGCAAAATACAACACTGTCAAAATATTTTTATTCCACTCTGCCTCACTTCTTTGAAGTATTAATAAATGCAGTAAAATGTCTATGTATCTGTCATACAGGCCTCATGTCAATCATTGTACCAAGTTATTTAGTGAATCACGGTGGGATATTCGCACCATACAAATTGCAGGTAAAATTTCAGAGTGACTTAGAGTTAGACTTAGAGTGTTTTAGACAAAATAATTATTACTGATTGGCTGGCTAGATGTGCACATTTTAAATAGTTTATATACCACTCTGAGTTAATTAGTCAGTTGTTTTGAAAATAAAGAATCTCAAATAAAGATTAGTTATGGGCCTAATAATGTATATTAATTGAAATCTGATAAACATTATGACTGTAAATGCAAAAGTGCCTCCCACAAAAAGCCTAGCTCATTTCACTTGGCTTTGTGAGCATCACACTTGGCACTAAATGTTGTCACTAAAAATAAACATAAACAAGCCACAATGCTGAAGCTCCAGGATCAACCTGGTACTTTGAAGCCTCAGCAGCTGGGCAGCTACAGTGAGCTGGGAGTGTGACATGGTAAAATCTGACTGTGTTGAGGGCAAGCTGGGAGCTCACGCTAGTGAGAAAGGGAATTTATATTTAAATGTTCATAACCACAATACTGGAAACCAGTGTTACCTGCGGGGAGGCCAGCCCCTGGAAGGCTGGTATACTGTTGTTTTGGTCCATCTCTTCACCTCCTCGCGTTAGTTCACTGCCACCCAGAGCAGGAATAACACCGGCTAGATACCCTCACACAGCAGGTGCCTCAAAGCTGTGCGTGTTTAGACGTATATTACAACAGAAAATCCAAAAACCACACTGGACTGGGTTCTGCAGAAACGCTGTCCTCTTGTTTCTTCTCTCTGGCGTCCTGCCTGAAAACGTGGACAGAACCGAGCTTTACACATACAAACATTTCAACACTCGTAACTGTTTGTCATCATGCATCGTCAAAGTTGAGTTAAGGACTTGCAAGTGACACGAAGCTAAATTTGTGCAGCTGTGGCGCGAACACATTCTGCTTGCTAACCCATTTAGCTTTCGTGTTAACGTTACTTTGGCTCGTTCATTCATTTTGATCATAATATGTGCCCCCGTTTTTAAGTATTCAAAATATGGACAACAAATTCATCAACAACCATTAGTCTTCCAGTAGGCGGTCTTGACAGCCTCCAAAATGAAACATCAACACACTGGCGAACGTTAGCCGAAGTTAGCCACAGTGCTAATATTAGCCAACATGAAGCCGTAAAACGCGTTGCGGTCACAGTAAAAGCTTTGATTTGTGCGATAAAAAGCGTTGCAAATAACTCTGTCATTTGCCAGTGCATCACAGTAAATTGCCCGTAAACTTACACTCACGCTCTCGCAGTTCAAATCAGCACATGAACAAAATTAATTCAGCTTCAAGTCCGTTTCATCTTCGGTCTTGTGCTTCGGCGCTCATGACCACTGTGGTCGTGTTTAGAAGGGAACCATACATCTGCGAAACTCTCGCGAGATTTGTACGCGTGGGTTTGTAATTGTGCACGTTGTACACATTGATTTTGTTTTGTAACGTGGAAGTACTGCGTTTAATATCTTCTTAGGTCTCGAGACAAAAACACTTGGTTAAAATTGAAGAAATATCATGGGTTGGGTTTAAATGATCACTCTCGCGAGATATTTCCGGATCTGGAGTTCTCATAACGACGGTGCTACGACGGCTCTTTGCGGAAGTAGAATCGTTTATTTTCCGCCGTGTCACAGTTCACGGCAGACAGACAGAGCAAAGATGGCGTCGCTGAGTGACAAATCAGTTTGGGACGAGGTGGAGGATGGAATCGGCGAAGAAGTGTTAAAAATGTCCACAGAGGAGATAGTTCAGCGTACTCGTCTCCTCGACAGCGAGATAAAGATAATGAAGAGCGAGGTGCTGAGGGTGACCCATGAGCTGCAAGCTATGAAAGATAAAATCAAAGAAAACACGGAGAAGATAAAGGTGAACAAAACCCTGCCGTACCTTGTGTCCAATGTGATCGAGCTGCTGGATGTGGACCCCAACGACCAGGAGGAGGACGGGGCTAACGTCGATTTGGACTCCCAGAGGAAAGGAAAGTGCGCCGTCATTAAGACCTCCACTCGACAGACCTATTTCCTGCCAGTCATCGGGCTGGTGGACGCCGAAAAGCTGAAGCCGGGAGACCTGGTGGGTGTCAACAAAGATTCCTACCTGATCCTGGAGACCTTACCCACCGAGTACGACTCCAGAGTGAAGGCCATGGAGGTGGATGAGCGCCCCACAGAGCAGTACAGCGACATAGGAGGCCTGGACAAGCAGATCCAGGAGCTGGTGGAGGCAATCGTCCTGCCCATGAACCACAAAGAGAAGTTTGAGAACCTGGGCATCCAGCCACCTAAAGGTGTCCTGATGTACGGACCACCTGGCACTGGTAAGACCCTCCTGGCCAGAGCCTGTGCCGCTCAGACCAAGGCCACCTTCCTGAAGCTGGCCGGTCCACAGCTGGTCCAGATGTTCATCGGGGATGGAGCCAAGCTGGTGAGAGACGCCTTCGCCCTGGCCAAAGAGAAAGCCCCATCCATCATCTTTATTGATGAGCTGGACGCCATCGGAACCAAGAGGTTCGACAGCGAGAAGGCCGGAGACAGAGAGGTGCAGAGGACCATGCTAGAGCTGCTCAACCAGCTGGACGGATTCCAGCCCAACATGCAGGTCAAGGTAAAGATGCTGCTACCAACACACCTGTTTAAACACCTTATATTAGGGGTTTTCAAAGTCTGAGACTGTGGGCCTCCCGTCAGACAAACCATGGAAAAAGGCACCCCCCTTTGTTTACTTACAGGATCATGATTGTTATTTGATCCCATTTACCTTCAACAGTTGAGCCAACATAGCCTTATATTCCTGTTTTACACAACCTCAGATAAAAAAAGGTCTGTCCAGATGTATTTAATAGTTTCTGACTCAAAAGTAGGAAAACCAGTACAGTTCACCAGAACTGTATGTCTACTATCCTTAACTGAAGCACACACATTAGGCTTTTCTATATGATCTCCTATTAGTAACTAATGTAATAATTTTTCACTTCCATTCACTGAGCCTGAAACTGTCTGGAGGACCCCTGGCATTGACCACCTCTTACTTTGAAAACCCCTGTGTTATGTATTTATGTATAACCATGCTGTCTGTTTCATGCTCATCACATTGGACTCAAGTTAAACAGGAACTATCACCTAATACTATTATAATATTTCAGATGACAAGGCAGTTTTATTTGTATAGTACATGTCATACACCAGGGCAATTCAGTGTGCTTTATGTGGTAATAAGATACAGTAAATGTAAAAGATGTACAATTTAAAAGTGCAAAAGCACAGGTAGGGATAAGGGATTTAAAAAAAAAAAAAGATTTTAAATCACACAATAGCACAGCACAGTGACTTGTACAACTTTAGTAACTACCAAACAAAGAGGACTTGAACCATTCAGATTTGTCTAAAAAGTGAGCTCAACACTTTGAAAAAGTTCACGCTCTAGAAAATAAGTATGTTTTCTTTAAAACCTACTTAGAACTTTTTATGTGGATGATCTTTCTTGATGTTCTGATTATGTTGTTCTTTATACAGGGAATTGCACATAAACAGAGAAGAAATTAAGTACAGAGAATTCAATGCAGGGTTTCAGTGGATCCTTAAAGTCTTAAACAGTCTGAAATCAATAATCTGAATTTTAGTTCTTAAAATGTCTTGGATTGGATTGCAAAGTCAGTGTTACTTTTTATAAAGTTGCATTAACTTCAGTCTCATTTTTAAGAGTGAGGAAAAAAATGTTTATCACACTATAATAACTACAAAATGAAAACAAGAATAAGTCTTAAAAAGTCTTACTTTTTTTTGTTGAAACCCTGTAAAAATGGGCACACAGACTACACCCGCAAAGGTGTAATGGATATACATACAACTCTAAAACCTCTCTTTTTAATCACTACTGTGGAATTACTTATCAGTATGATGACTGCAGTATAACCACATACACCTCTATTTTTCAGGTGATTGCTGCCACCAACAGAGTGGACATCTTGGACCCTGCGCTGCTCCGCTCGGGTCGTCTGGACAGAAAGATCGAGTTCCCCATGCCAAACGAAGAGGCTAGAGCTCGCATCATGCAGATCCACTCCCGCAAGATGAACGTCAGTCCTGACGTCAACTACGAGGAGCTGGCTCGCTGCACAGACGACTTCAACGGAGCCCAGTGCAAAGCTGTGTGTGTGGAGGCTGGTATGATCGCGCTGCGCCGCGGGGCCACAGAGCTGAACCATGAAGATTACATGGAGGGAATCCTTGAGGTTCAAGCCAAGAAGAAGGCCAATCTTCAGTACTACGCCTAATGAGGACACTACTTGTGTCTGTCTTTGTGTGTGAGAGAGTCTTTGATTATTAAAACACTTGTTGAGTATACACTTATTACAGCTGGTGATTAATTTGGGTTAATAAAAAAACCATAATAAAATGTCATAAAGTGTTGTGTTTTTCTTCTGAGCATTTGTAAGAGAGTCTTTGTTTAGTACAATGTAGGCTCCTACTTTCAAAGCTTTTATGTTTATTGTTGATGAGGAACCATATTAACACAGTGCCAGAAACATTAAACCACAAAATTGGTTGGACGGTGTTGATGTTTTTTCTCTCACTCCCAAGCACAGTGAGTGTGATGTTACTACAACACAATGCACAAAACAATCATAAAAACCAAGACTATTTTTGACAGATAACACGTCAATTTGGTTCTGGTCGAGTCACAAACCCAAAGTGTTGATATTTGATGACCTGGGAAATGAGTCCAGAATCATTTACCCCACATTTAAAATATAATAAAATATATATATAAATATTTTTATTCCTGGATATTTTTGAAGCAGGAATATCAAAAATGTTTTTGAACTGTTTCAGTTGTTAGCAGGTCTTACTTAATGCATTGCATTGTGGGATAATATATTCTGCTGTTAGCTTTGCTATAATTTATTATGTTGCCTTCTTGTGTGAGCACACTACATATTAAAAACCGGCTTAGGATCTATGTATTATGGCATTGGTTCATAGCTTTGTTGTCCTGGCACAGGCAAAATGCACAGGTGTTTTTAATTTCATTCATACTAGATTATCTCCTGCATGTATTACAGTAACACCTTCCACTTGCACAATACCAGAGCCATGGAAGTAAAAGTGCTACTGTATTGATTCTGAAAAGCACTATACTGTGATATTGCGATAGATGCAAAGATTTGTGGCAGTGGTTCATTTTGTGTCTTATTCTGTAGTGATACATTAATATGCCAAAAATTATAAATTATTACACTTTGGACAATCATGCTTTTTGTCACCAAAATTCAAGAAAACTACCCACCAACAGCATCACCATGAGCAGCACAAGCTATCTGAGATGTAGTGTTAATGTGTGAGGGAGATAAAATGAAAAAGACCAAATTCTTCAATTCTTTACATTTATTAAGAATGTAAAAAGAACAGCAGAGCATGTATCCTTTCAAAACATAATGAAAAACAGAGGAAGGGTCTAGGCAAGGTGGGATGAAGAGACTTCCCTGCTTCTCAGAACAGGAGTGCTGATCTACAGTCATGTTGCTAAACCACAAATCCAAGCAGAAATTGAAATAATCGCAGAAATTAAAAGGGATATTTGTGGGAAGCAGGGGAAAAGAGTTGATGTCAACAGATGTAAATCGTTTGTGCATATAAAAACATGGAATATCAGCTCCCCTGTTAAAGCAACTTATGGATCAACACTCCTATTTTAAGAAATTTGATGTTAAGAAGTCAAACCAACAGGATGAATATGGAAATAACAGACCAAAAAGGAGAGCACAGAAAGAGGAACATTTCCCTCCTCAGTCTTTCCTCAGTGGGATGGTCTCCTCATTGATGCCCTCCTTAGTGATGATGCAGATCTTGAGGGCATCTCCGGTGTAGACGTCTCTCTCTGCAGCCGAGATGAAGACATCTTTGACCAGCTGGACCGCCTTGTCCTGAGTCAGAGGAACGTGCTGCACACCCTCCATGTTCTTGAAACCAATCTGCAGAAGGACATACAGACATGAGTGTACCTTGAGCACTGTAAAGAAACTTGGTTGTAGTGCTGCATACTCTGCACACCTGACAACAGTGTATGTTATTTACCTGGTTATCCAACAGCGGTTGTAGCATGGCACTTGCTGATCCTCCAGCCTTGTAGGTGTCTCTCTGGTAGGAGCCCACTGGGTCAAAACTGTAGACTGCTCCCTTCCCTGCATTACAAACATGAAATATTTCAAATAAAAACAGTTTTATATAATTTACAGCTTAAGATGCAACAAAAATAAACTTAGGGTGCTATACAATGAAGCACAATACAAACAACAACCAAACAACGCTCCCTGTTCCCCGCAATCATTGTATAGAAGAAACATAGCCACAGTCAAAACATTAATATTCTATTTTTTGACTTAAACAATCCAGTGCACACAAAAGTGATACCTTTACTTATTTTAATATGGGCGGCATTTAAGTACTCACCCTCTTCATCCAGTCCTCCGATGATGTTGTAGACATAGTAGGGGAAGAACCTCCTGCCGTACAGGATGGTGGACAGCATGGCTGCGATGGCTCCGCTGGTCATTGACTTATTGTTTGAGTGTTTGTACATCTGAGAGGAGAAGGAACATTAGTTCACGTGTTAGTAACAATTAAGTAACCTGTGACACCCGCTGTCAGTCTTGTAAGGGTGCAGAAACGAGTTTTGTTACAGAAAGAGAGGTAGCAAAGATTGTGTCTTTATTAATGTACTGTGGTGACACTGGACACAATCAGAGATGCTTGTGCAGTTAAGAGGAGACCTTGAAGAACAAATATCCATGTTATATAAACAATCCTCCAAGAAGTTTCTTCTAAAAGATTTTTGGATTATTCAAACTAAAAAAAAATACAACTGCCATCACTGAAGACTACAAGACTCATTAGAACACAAGTCTCATGTCACCTCTGCCTTGGACACCACTACAATCAACAGACAGTGCTTGTGTATAAGCAGGGGCAGGACACTGCTGAGTCAGCAGAGTTAGATCATTTTAAGGATGAGACTGAAGAGAAAGTGAAATCAAAAAGCCTGGCTGTGCTAGCCCACCTTTAGTCTGGCATCAATTATTTTGGTCAGAGTCAGGCAGTCACCATGGAAACCGCTGCAGCCAATAACAGTTGTGTCCGTCCTGTAAGGGGAAGAAGAGGAACAATAATTAGTCACAGTTAAATTAGCATATTCTTCATTTGACTTAAGTCACTGTTACTCAAACTTTTTTGGGCATGCCCCACACCCACAATTATCTTAATCAATCATTAACATTGATTGAGGAAGCAAGTAATAATAGCATCGGCAAACTATTTGCTCGTTTATTTTCCCTAGATAAACCATATTCATTCAACTTTGTTTAACTCCAAATTTTTCCCCTGGTCAAGCACCCCAGGGTCGCACCACAGATCTTGATTAATCTGGTAATGACAAGTGATTTTAACCACAGATAGTTCTTTGCTAAGGTGCACTACAGCTGGTCACTGAGCACCAAGCAGGTACCAAGCATATCTCTCAACTTATGAGTTTCAGAGGACAGCTGAGTGACTTCAGTGGTTCCATTCTAAATCTACCTTACAATGGCTTTTAATTAATGTATACAGGACTACAACAGGAGCAAGTAAAGGAACAAGTTATAAATTTAAAAAAATTAAATTATTTTAATATTGCCAATCTGCTGCCCTTGATTGACAGTGACTGTGCACACTTACAGCTTGTAGCATTTGGGGGAGTCTCGGCTGTGGATTGAGTAGCCTTCACTCAACCTGGTGTCTGAGGCTACGATGGCAAAGTCTTCTCCGGCAACAGCTAATACGGTTCTGAAAAAGAAAACATAACGTTACAACACAGACTGTTTCATTTATCTTCTCAACAAACTCATCAAAGAGGAAAATGTACTGTTGACTCAGGCACTTGCTACGGGAAGCTAAGCTACTGATTCGAAACTGAAACTACTCTTTTTCTTTTAAATGTGTAGCCTATAATACTAACTTAATTATCACATTAAGATTAATTGATGATGCTTTATGTCCTAGACAAAGAAACTCTGCTCTGTTCACAAACTTTTCATTAACTTCATCTTTGTTTTGTTTCAGATATCTTTTGCTAAGCAGGTTAGCTAGTTAGCAAAGTCCAATTAGATGTAAACGTTAGCTAGCAGGCTAACTAGCCAGCACTTGAAAATGGCACTCACCCTCCGTTGAAAGCATACGGTGAGAACCGGTGCTCTACTGGACCAGTATAATGATAGTCTTTCATCTTCCCAGGATCTCCAAAAGTGTGAGCAGAAAGCATGTTTAGAGGGAAAGATAACTCTGTTCAAGATTCAATCCGGTAAACTCGCTGTATCACTGCAATATGGCAGCCTCTTCTTTTACTGTCAGCACAGCCGTTTGTTCAGCTGTACTCTGTGTGAGAGCGCCCCCACCGACTGTTTGATGTAGAGCAGGGGGAACACGAGCGGAAGAGACAGACCAGTGTTAAGTTTCCATCCACTTAAAATATAGTTTTCTTAATGTTCCTACCGGTAAATGTTTGCGCTTCATTGTACAGATTGATGTATGTTGAGATTTATCATTAGACAGATTTTTCTACATTCATCTGCTGAAAGTGGAACGTCTCTTTATGTTCAAATCTCTTTTTCATGGCATTATTCTTGACATTATAAATGGTTTGGAAGTCAGTCTTGATCTAATATTCAACTGGCAAATTGTAATTTAGAAACTTCCAGCAATGGACTTTACAGTGAAGTTGGAAACACTTGTCCAGCAGTTCAACTAATATTTATAGTAGAGCAATTAATTGACATGTTAAAAGTTGTCTGGAACTTCAAAGAGTTTATCTAGATCAGAATTACAGTGTTTTTCTCACATTTGACTATTCCTAATAGTGACACTTTATTCTTTCTAATTTGATTATAATAAAAAAGGAGAATAAAAGATCTATCAAAAGCAAATGCCAAATAATTACATAATGCAGATTTACATGTTATTAGAAAAAAAATCTATTGGACATGTCATAGCGTTTATGAATTCAATTTTCTGCATAGCAACTGAATCCACAACCACTGGGTGTCAGAAATAACACACTCAATTTCCTGCGACTCATAAAGTTAAAGACCATTAAAGGCTCAAATACAGCAGCCATTGTTGTAGTGGTGGTTGTGTATTTGACTATATATGTTATAACTATAATTGTCTAATAAATAACATGTAAGGATAAAAATAAAAAATTCGAATATAAGAAAAATTAGAAATACCCTTTTATCCTTCTGGATACCTGGTTACACACATATACATATGTGTGTGTGTGTGTACATATATATATATATACGTATATATATGTGTATATATATATATATATATATATGTATATATATATATATACATATACATATATATATATATATATAGTATATATACATATATATATATACACATACACACACATATATATACATGAATACAAATATGTGTATATGTGTGCAGGCCCCTCTCCATTACATGTGTGTATTTCAGGCCTTTGTATGTATAAACAATGTACAACAGAGTGAAAAATGTAATATAAATATAAAGTATGCCTTCTTCTTCATTGTCGTTGTATGGCCTGGCTCAGGTTAAACCCCTTATAAAACAGGAACAAATACAAACAGAGAATGAATGCTATAGAACATTTCTTTGCCATCCTGGGAAAAAAATCTGTACAGCGTGCTGCTGGGAACTAGCAGGGACTAATAAATTACGTGGTATCAGATCAGCACACAGACTCGTGTATTTGCTGACACCACTATCGGCAATTTAGGCAGTATGGGAGGCATTGGATATCGATATTGGAACAACCCTATTTGAAATGTATATTTATAATGCATAGGCAGTTTGCAACTACATTTTTAGTGCACTAAAATGTATTTTCCCTTTTATTATCAAAACTGGGATTCAATTTAACATGGTACACAATGAATATGAGTCTTTTTAAAGTAGCTTTTATTGAAAAAAACACTTCTTTATTCAGTGATTATGACACAATTAGAAACAGATATTCGTCAAACAACCTGCTTACTCAAGTACAATACAAAATACAAAAAATAAAACATTTTTCAAGCTGACTGCAAAAATATCAGCTGACTAATCGCTGCTGATGAATGTTTCATTTCAATGTAAGGACATTGAGTGGTATAATAATTAATAGTGGAGGGTTTAAAAAAAATCAAGCAGACACTTTGCTTCAGTAATCAAGACTTAAACATAAATACCCGAAAACATCTGCAGCCATGAGATCCACCACAGCCAGCGTTTATTACATTTCATTACACAGGATCACAAGCACCGTGTCATTACTTAAGACAAAACTTAAGACTTAAATAAGATTGCTCTTCACTGGCCTGCCTCATTAAATTAATGTTAGCTAAAAACACAAACTGTAGTTTATAAGATACAAAAAAAAAAAAAAAAAACAGAAAAAAATACAATAACGTTGAAACTGAATTACATCAGTGAGCTCTTGTCAACATTGATAGTTCCAGTAGTACAGGATCAAAAGCACCATTTGTCCCACTGAAACAATTTCCCAGTAAACAGTCAATAATCACTGCAGAAATGTTACGAGACGTAAACTACAAGACTCATCGGTTTCATGAAGTAGGAAAGCACCGACACTGTTAGTGGTTTGCAGATCACAGGATTTAGTGCAGTACATTTGGATGGATTTGATTTACAGCTGTTCACGTTATTCATGTATGATGTCTGGAGTTCAGTCATTCAGTCGATCTCTAACATTACCGAACAGAGATTCTGCGCTAAAGTTAATGCCTAATCTGGATCTTTTGAGCACATACATGTGAGGTATGATCATAGTTTCTTGACTGACTGCGATTCAAATTACAGGACTGCCTCACTGATGTCATCAAAGCTTTCACAGAAAAGGTTAAGTTTGTTTTCTAGTGTTAGCCTGTGTATTTAAAGACCTGTCAATCAATAAAAAGCAACAGTAGGTTAAGATCTGGTGTTTGGCTTGTTGGTATTTGGTTGGAGGGCTTCACTTTTGTTTATTTTTGGATCACAATAATCTAACATTTAAATGTGTTAACAGCTTCTGCAAATGACTGTACAATTTTTGCAGTTTTTTTGCATCTGTGTAGAATTTGGCCAAGGTGTTGTGGTGCTGATCATTTTTTAGCCGACTTGGGCTTCTTAGGTGTTTTGGCTCCTCCTGTCTTCTTGGGTGTGGAGAAATCTTTGTCGCAAACCTCACATACCCAAAGGCCTGAAGAGGTAAATAGAATCAATTAATAATTAAAAAAAGAGACAAACAAAAATACAAAACTACATTCTTAAAACCATGCAATCGAAGTAAATGATGGAGATTTGTGTGATTCTTGGAGTGTTTGTTGTCCAGTAAGTGGTTGTGTGTCTGTCTGTTCACCAAAACTAAACTAAACTAAAACTAAATGAGTACGTAAAACTAGATGTGAAAAAAAAATTCGTTAACTAAAGTAAAAATAAAAACCAGACTTCAGAAAAAACACTACAATAAAATAAAACTAAATAAAAATATACAGTAAATGTCTTTAGTTTTGTTTTTTGTCAATTTGGTCAAATTTGTTGACACAACAAGCAGCAGTAGTCACTGGTGCATAATGTTTATTGGGACTGGGATGTCTACATGACAGTGAGTCAACTGCCTTCACAAGGTGTTGTGTTTGTATTGTAATAATTATTCTAACTTCTTAAATCTGGCAAAAAATAAAAAGAAAAACCCAAAAACAAATTATAATAAAATAAATAAATAAAAACTGGAACTGAAACTAATGAAAACTTAACTAAAAGTAACATTTTTAAACAATAAACTAAACTGACACAAGCTAATCCACTCTGGAAACTTACTGAAACTAAACTAAATTGAACAAAAAAACTAAAAAAAATAAAGAAACATAATGAATAAAGAAAAATACAAGTCTGTCATAACTTTGCCGTCCACTATACACTGTGCTTGTATGCATGTCCATCTACTCACCAGTTGGTATGGAGTCCATGCCCACGCAGAACGTGTGGTATCCTCGGTCACATTTGTCGCAGAACATCATCTCGTCCTCATGGTGGGGCTGCTGACACACGGTGCAGGTCTTACACTCCATACACTGCCAACGGTACGTCTGGATCACACACACCAGCTCCTCGCTCATGTCCAAGCAGGACGGGTGGCCTAAAGTTTATGGACACAGAGACACGTGCACAGAAGCAAACATGCGTACACAGAGCCAGAGACATGCAGCCACACACAAGCACATAGAGAAATAAGTACATGACACATGCACACAGATGCACATAAAGCAGCAAAAACACAGAAGACACAAATACAGACATAATGTGAACAGGCCCAATCATGAATTCACTGTCCTGCTATCTCAGGGGAGTTTAACACATAAAGCTGTCATTGAGCTCTTATGACTAAAGGATGGAAATTTATCCTCAAACACATCACGATTAAAAAGAAACAATCTCTCCATCCTAAAATCTTCAATCTAATGTCATGAATACAACAATACAGTTGACTAGCAGATATCCATCAGAACTTCACTGTCCAACTGTAAACACAAACATTTAAATAAGATAATATAAACACTTGGCTGAAAGTATAACACTTGCCTTTACAGAATGAAATGAAGTTGGCACAGTGGACAACTGAACATTCCCTTTCACTGATGTTAGAGATGATTTATTAGTCAATGATAATAATTTCAATCATCTGTTAATATTATGTACCACTGATATGAAATGAATGACAGTAAGATGGACAACTGATTTATGATTGCTTTTTATGTTCATAATTTTATTCTGAGAAGGATAATTTCTACACACAAAAAAAAATACTAAAGAAATAAAAACAGGGGAGTGTCCTTTAAAATCAACAGTGTGAACTTACCGCTGTTATCACATTGGGAGCAGTGAATGAGAGCCTCTGGCTTGCCCTTCTTGTTGGCCTCTTTACCCTTCTGGCAAATGCCACATATAGCATTGGGAATGACCTTAGGCTGCAAGGGCAGAATAATGCTATAAAAACCAAGAGTATCCTGCAGTCATTGACAATATGTAGTAGTTCAACAAATGTTCACTACAAGAAGAAAAACAAAAAGAGCACTTTATCTTGACTAACGAAGGGGCACAAATGCTAAATGTTACCAACAAAGTTCAAGTCTTCACAATAAACTGTACAAAGAACCAGCTCATTAAAATATATCGCAGGGTACAAATACAAGAAAGGTGTTTTGTATTTAAGAGACCCTCTTGCAAGCTTGTAGCATCTGTAAATTACAGCTGATTTATTCTCTGCAGTTGGTTGACTTTAAGGATCTTGCAGTGCTGTTTTATAAGAAAAAGCACCACATCACCCATTATTTATCATGTAGGAATGTTCGATGATAGTTGACATGGATAGGGACGTCTGAAGAGTTGCTTTCTATGGAACATATCTGTCAATTCAACAGGGCCAAAGAGGAAAGAACCAGAGCAGACAGATAAGGAGACGTGGGGGCATTTAAATCAGGATGTCACACAGTAAACACTCGATTCTTACTTTAAAGCTTATACAGGAAGCAATGCAATTAAAACAGGGAAGACTGAGCAAGTAAGCAAGCAACTTATCTTTAAATCAATAATGTGAAGTTTAAGTCTGCATCATTAATCTCAAGAGCACAAACTATTCATGTAATAAGGTGATTTTTATTTTACAGCAGCCCTATACTCATGTAACAAAATTCACTTTGTTTTCTTGTTATTAATGAGCTGAGCAATTGTTTTTTGTTTAGTCTACATCATGTGCAGTTACTTCTACCTCTTCAAAACAGTGACATCCTTCATTAAAATGTCCCCTGACAGGAAGTGAGCAGGTTAGACTAAACAGCCGTAGGTAAAAAAAAAAAACAAAAAAAACAAAACAAACTATGGGTAAATAAAGGACATGGTTTGGTAACGATGGAAATCCAAGACTAGAAATAAAGCAGAGAACTATTCTAGCAGAAAAACAGCAGCAGGAGAGGGAAAAAAGAGAAAGGAGGAGCTGGACGCAGCCCCATGTACATTTTCAATAATAGTAGGGCTGCATAATATGGTAAAAAAAAATCATATTGCAATTATTTTTGACAGATATTGCAATTGTGATAAGATTCGCAATTAGTGGAAATAATCATTTTTGCATCATAATTTTCATTTTCACTGAAAAAAATTCACTAAAGTCATTATGATGTGACATTTGTTGGGATCTGTACTATGGCTAAACAATTAATTGATTTTTTATCAAAATCGCAATATGGTCTACTGCAATTTTCAAAACAATGGAGGTGCGATATATGTTAAAGGCCAAATATGTCTCAAAATACCTATTACATTAAATATTGTCGTGATGTAGAGATGTCCTGGTCTACACATCATATTCTACAGACGTAAAAAACTTCTTTGTTTGGGACAGATACCAGCAAAAATCACCATAATATTCTCTTAAATATGTTTTTCAATGAAAAAGATGATGAAAAATTATCACATCCTCGAATACGGCAAATCATACAGTATCACAGTAACAGTCAAAAATGATCGCAATTAAGTTTTGTTTTTTTCCAAAATCAGTAAGACTTAGTCTATGCTAAAAAAAACATGTTTTTAACATCAGGAAAACAAGGAGAGGTTTACAGGCCAAAGCATCTCTGCAGCACTCCCATACTTCATTATGATGCTGTTTTGTCACACATTCTCCCTTAATCAAAATTGCAGCTTCTGTGATTTGGATATTGCACTTGACCATATAGTAATTTTGATAATATTTAGCTTCACTGCGCAGCCCTAATACATAGTCAAGATGCATATGCAAATATATACTCTACCAATATTTCTATAGTTCAAACCTTTGGCCTCACATCATTACTAAAATAATTAGAAGGAGTCCTATTGCTATTCTGAACTGATTTTTTACAATCTTAAAAACATACTTGTGACCACATGAAATGCTTACACTCAAACATGTCATTAAGTCCAATAACTCATCTCTTCACTGAAAACATTCACACAGAAAATCCCAAAAAGAGCAATTCATGAAGTTAAATCCATGAGTCAATGAGTTTTATTCTAAATTAACTGAATTTGGTCAACACAAGAAATACTGTATTTTATGTACATAAAAGAAGAAGTGCTCACTTTTAGGCATGTTTACTTTTATATCATCTGGTAGCTTTTGTATGTTGTCATACAGCTCTAAACATTACGCATAATTCAGACACAGAGGCAAAGACACAGAGACACAATGAAGTGGGAACTTTATACTGGCTGACCACACACACTCATCCACAGCCAGTGGATTCCACAGATATGGAAATAAGTGATAATAAATGCTAACCTTCAATGTAACTTCCCATCTGCCAGGGCTGAAAGTACATTATCTCATGAAACTGAACTCAACTCAACAAAACTTTCTGAAAATCAAACCAAGACCACATTCTTGGGTGGACTTATAGCAATAAAGGGCAAAAAATACTGATGCAGTTTATGTTAAAGGGAAAAATCAACACTTTTCACTGGGGCAATAAATTCCTAAGTGCTGCTAAATTGGCTGAGAAACCCGAGAGGTCCTCTTTGTGGAGCTGTGCCACTAGTGCCTACATGTACCAGGATGCATTGCAAGCAAGCATCTGACACCCAGGTTGCCATTTCTCAGCATGCACCACCCTAGCCTATAGCTATTATGTTGTTGGCAGGAAACATAGTTTTAGGTGACAAAAATACTAACCTACCACACCCCCTGGCTACCCATAAGTGGACTAGAACTCAAAGCTGAAAAAGCCTGAAGTTCTTCCTCAACACCAACTACGTCACTGTCACATCACTGGATGCAGGAAGAACAGGACTGTGCTCCATCTGAAAATGGTGTGCACTGTTCTTCAACAGTTTCCAGAACGACATGTTTCCTCAAAAGTGTGTGCAGCAACCTTTGTAGCATGTTTTCTCTTGTTTTGTGGGTGTCAGAGGTGTTACCCAATCAGCAGTAATGAGTCTATAAACACCAGCATATTAATAAACCAGTGTAATGTGCTTGCATAACACAGCAGGATGTTCAATGCAGCTCCATTCACGTGTAAATAAACATTTTACTGTCTTTTGTTGGGGCTGAACATGGCCCTGACTTTGCAGCAGGAGAACTCAGCTACATTTATCATTAACACTCTCTGGAAATTCACACACATGAAGAGTGCATATTTTTCCCTTTTAACGTAATTAATGTCATATTATCACACAGTGAATCCAATACCTCCGTATCAGTCCATCTAAGCTCCAGAAAGGCTGTTGAGCCACAATTTTCATTTTCTGGAATTATTAACCGTAACATGTCACATTAACATGTATGCAACATCCAACATGTATCACATTATGAATAAAATGCTTCTGTAGAGGCAATTAGTCAATCTAATTCCAACTGTTGTTCATCATTAGATTTTATTCATGAGCTGTTTGTGAAACACCACACTACTAATCATGAGGTCATCATTAACCACTGCACACACTGTGGATGGTAGCCAGACCAGAGCGAAGTAACGTTGATCAGCTAGCAGCTGTATCATTACCTCAAAGTTTTGCTGTTACATGTTTTGTAGAGACATAAAATAAATTAGAAATCACTAAACCTTTCATATCGTAGGATCTTCTGAAAAGGGGAAAAATATATGAAAAACAATCTATCACCGAAAAGGGCACAATTCAACTCTACGGACATTTTACGTCAGCTTGTTTACGAGTTACAAAACTATGGACCATCCTTAAAGAAATGCCTGAAAGCTATTACATCTCCAGGTCCTTTTTTTATACAGTACAGGGATATCATGTTACTGATTCGGCCAAATTCTCATGAATTCTGGCTACCAACATGCCATGCCATGCCTAAAAAGCATAATGATCTGATGCAAAATGATCTGATGAATAAAGGTCAAGTCAAAATTTAGTTCGATCAAACTTAAACACACTAAAACTGGTATCTGTTTTAAAGAGACACTAGAAAAGGACCATGCCCACACAACAAAGCTGAGCTGAACTCAACTGGACTTACAAGGTCCACCATTATCTTATTAATAGTAAAATACAGCATATTTTTTGATGTTCTAGAGGGTTGAAGATAGGAAAACGAAACAAAAATCCATGTGACTAGCAAAGTGGGCTGTAGAAAACACATGGCTCACTGAAATAATACTATTTTCCCATCTACAGTCCCTTGAACAATCAAAGAGTTTATTAAAATGACTACCAAAGACATGCCGTGACTGTGTGTCAAAGAAAGTAAGGTGATGACAGGTAGCACAGAGACTACTTCTAGCTCAGCTCAGCAACAGTGTGAACAAGGTCAGCAAGTCCTCATCTCTCCAAGATGACAAAACAGGGACAGGTAAACCCCATGTCAAACAGCTGTCTGATTGTTACTAACATTTAACAGTACATCACATGGTGTATAAACAAACATATTACCAATACACACTTAAAACATTAGGGTTAAGTGCATTCTATACTTCAGATATAAATGTTAAAATTCTCTAGTGATAACATCAACTACTTTTTAAACACAACCACAAACTTTATGTGGTTTATATCATCTATATCAGTATAACAAAAAGACTTTTCAAAAATGAAAAAGGAAAACTAGCAGCCAAAACATCCACTTACTTGTCTTGGAAGTATCTTTTCTGACAAGTGAGGACAGACGAGAGGTATATTGAAGACATTTAAAAGGAAAAAAAACTTTTAAAGTTCAAATTTGTCTTCGCTGAAAACCCAAAAAAGTGAAAGTGCAGTGAAAAAGAAACAAGTGAACTGTTCCTTTAAAATGTTCTTATTGCTCACAGTCTGGTACAAAGAGAGGAAAAAGCCATGTGGTAATCATAAAAACAAAAAACTGAAGACAGGACCCCCAGTGTGTGTGTGTGTGTGTGTGTGTGTGTGTGTGTGTGTGTGTGTAAATGTGTATATGTGTATATGTGTATGTGTCTCAGCTGAAAAGCTGACAAACTGTAGAAGCCGGAGAACAAAGTGAAGAAAGCTAGGGAGGGGTGGCGGGATGGATGGAGTAAGGGAGTGGTAGTAGTAGAAAGAGGAGGAGGGGGTAGAAAAGTGCTGCTGCTGTTGTTGGAGAAGAGTTCAGGTGGTTTTGTCCTCTACCTTGTACCCTGGGGTGGCTTTGTGGGAGGCAGAATGGCGATGGCTGCCATCTTTGGCGGGTGTGGATGTCCTGTCTTTGCCCTTGGACTTGTGGCCATGTCCACCTCCTCCCTCCTGGCTCTCCACGTCTGATGCGTTGCCTGAAGAACTGTCCTGTAGACGAACAGAAGAGGAGAAGAGGCGAAGCACAATAATGTATTTCCATGTCGATATCCGAGTCAACTTCAACAGAGGCAACAGGGTGTCTACATGTATCGACAATTTAAATGTTTGACTTTTTAAGGCCACCATTCAGTTAAATTCAAGGCGAATTTTGCAATAAAACTACACACCAAATGTGAAAATAAAGGTGTACTCTTGTCTCTATTTTAAATACATATATTGTCAGTGAATTTAAAGAACATTTGTCTAAATATGTTTGTTAGTGTGAAAATCTGTACATCTGTAAACACGAATGGCATAACCTAACAGACTGCAACAGGATAACAGAGGCATTCAAATTGAACTCTTGTTGATTTCGCCAAAGATTAAATGTAGAGACATTTTGCGCTTGAAGTGAATTTTAGAAAATAAATATTTAAGACCTTCCCTAACAGAGTTTAAGACTATTTAATACTTGTTATGGCCTTTTGTTAGTATATGTGAATTTAAGACTTTTTAAGGACCTGTGGCCACCTTGAGTAAATGATTCTGACGTGAGACCTAGAATTTATCACACAGTTGCTTGCCTAATTACATAGCAGACTTTTACCATTAAGCATCTATGATCATGATGTATAACCTGACCCAGATGCAGGTTATTTGAGTAGCACAGCTTAAAGTCTTACAGATGAGTTCTTGGTCTTTTTTTCATCCTTGCCATCCTCAGCATCATCTGAGTCAGGTTCTGAGTCCAGCGCAGGGAGCTCTGGATCCAGTGGAGGCTCAAACAGAGCTGTGTTCAACGGCAAGTACCGCAGCTCATTGGGAGAGTACCTGCCATGCACAACACAGTGATGCATTCAGAACAGCAACAGATAATACTGGCTGAGGTCCTATCCAGCAAACACAAGTTCACTAAGGAAATGGTTTCTCATGTTCAACACAAAAGCATTTTGCCAAGTGTGTAATGAACCTTTTGTAGTAGTCTTGGAACTGTCCTGGTATGAGAGCCACAGGGTAGGGCCCCGTCCTCGTCAGCTCTGGAGCCAGCACTTTGAACCTGCCCTGAGGAACCTGGATAATCTGAGAAAACACACAAAAGTCAATGCATGTCAAATTTTTTTAGTTTTATCGTAATTACAGCCAATGACATACAAAACTTTTTTTCTGAATCACCTGTTTTCACAGGTTGGACTTACATGTGTCTGGAGGTCAAAGTAAGCTCTCCTCTCTTCCATACGCTCCCTGTTGAAGTTGCTGTTGAACTCTGCAGCTTTTTTTGCTGCCTTCTTAATGTACTCAGGAACCTTGCTGGCCTCCACCTTCTGAGGGTTCTGCTGCTGCAAAGACTTTAAGAGATACAGTATGTAAACACATGTATATGGAAGGCTTTCATTAAATGCATCACGCCACAGTAAACGGCCCCAGGATATTTCTTAACTTGGTACACTTACAGAGTACTCTTTAGCTATTCTCTGTCGCTCTCTCTCCTGCAGTATGACTGAATACTCAGAGTGCTTAACAGGATACTCCTTTATCATCAGATCTATCACCTCGTCACTCCGCAGAGCTGTCAGACCTGAAAACACATAGGATGACTCACATGACGAAATATTATTTACACAATAAAACTTATAAACAAGGTAGCGGACAACAAATGCTCTGTGTTAAGAGAATATTTTGGATTTTGTTCAATATAGTGAGAAATTCTAACTGGTCTGGCAGTATTACATGTGGTCCTTACCCAGAGTACACTGTGTCTCAGTAATGACGTTCTGTTCACGCAGGTAAAGCTTCTCCTTGTGTGACAAGTCTCTTCTCTCCATGTCTACAGCGTGACAAAGAAACAACATCACTGGTCAAATAACAGCTTCATTCACATCAGAAGATGAGTAAAGAGGTGTCATTTCAGCAGTATGACAACTTTCTTAGTGCCTATACTTGTATCATTATTGTACTATTTCAGAAATACTACTCGTAAATAAACAAGTATTATTGTGGAAATAGGTCTCCTCTGTAGATCTACTAAGTACAAAGAAAGAATTATATATTACTATTGACCATATTGGAGTTGCAAAATAATGCAGTAAAAAATAAACAGATTTCATATCATATCAATAGTATAATATTACAGAATCAACAGAATCTTTCAGAAAAAAGCACCACTGTATCCTCGAACACTTCAACAGGTATGGTGCAGTTTTAGATTTTTACTTTAGTCTTACCAGGGTACTTCCTCTTGAAGGACGTGACTCCCAGATACTCGCTGACCTGCTCCTGCAGCATGTAGTATTCTCCTGTGTCATCTGGAGGCCACTTGTACTCTGTCAAGTTCTCTGCTGGGAAATATGTTGGGCTGGAAGGAGGGTGAAGGGACAACAGTGGACGAGGATAAAAACTCTTCAAAAGATGGGTCTACTGAGGTATTTCTTCATGAACACAGCAGGGTGGGAGAGACTGTCAGGTTCTTAGCTAGGACAGCAAATTTACCCAAAATCACTCATGATTTGAGGAAATTGTATTTTAAAATACTCATTGGCATTTACATATTTCATTTCTATTACATACATACAAATAGATTATAGCAAAAGGGAAAATATATTATAAGCTAGGATACAAACAAAAACCTGAGAGCCCTCAGTTTATCAAGACTGTTTTAAACAAATATTGTTCCATGCCAAGTATAAAGCCAACCTACCCAAGGTCTTGACTGAAGGTGTCGCAGCTTCGAGAGCTGTCCCCTGAACCCATTCTTCTTCTCTTAGGAGGCTGGCTGCCATCATTGGACACCTCTTCTATGACATCCTCCTACAGAAGCAAAGAAAAACACACACACACACACACACAAAACATCCAACAGTGTTAATAATGTGAGAATAGTCTCAATGTTGCTGTCCCTCCTTCTTACATATGGCAGTATTTTGTCTGTTAAGTGTGACTTGGTATTTCTTAAACATTTTATACACAATAATAATTACTTTGTTTACACAGCATCTTCCAAAACTAACATTACAAAGTACTTCATAAACAAGGACAATTAAAAAATATATATATCCCTTATCGTTAGGACCTACAACACATTCAAGCACAGCTTTTGATTCCTAAATACTTAACACACGACTAACAACAACATAGTAGAGTCTGTTACAGTTGCACACATTTATACACACTAGGCAGCAGTGGAAGATTCAAAGTGCAATGAAAGACCCAGCAATTACAAAAAACACACACCAATGCACACACCAGTCTTGCATGAAGCAAGAATCACAACAGCCATTTAGAAAATACATGTTTAAACCAATGGCGAAGACTTCTGGACATCCTTAGACCTTTTAAGAACCTTTTAAACAGCAGTCTGCCTTTTAGACTTGGCTTTTTTTTCCTGAAGCGCCTTGGTCACAAAAGGCTTCAAGAAAAAACATTGTCTTATCAAAATGTAGGTACATTATATTTCGAGGGGACAAGAAAAAAATGACAGTTTGCTACATCTATTTGGTCTACATTAATGTGATCACTTTTGAAGATTTGGGTCTTGTTTGTAATTAGGCCCCTTTTAGAAACGAATGAGGGGATATTTGGCTCCCCATGCAGACGTATTTAATGAGCACCATGTGATTCTGTGAGAAAAGACAGCAAAATAATGTTTGTGTCTCAAAGCATGAGCTGCGTGTAAACTTGAATAAGTGACAGCAGGGAAGGAAATGCAAAGAAATAGACATAAATGTTGCTACTGTCAAACTACTCATATATATATAATTTGACATTATATTTCTTATACGGACAAAAAAAAAAGATAAATGTTTGTAAACACGACACGGAAAATGCAAGCCATCCCTAACACTAAGCACACATTAGAAAACAAAAGGGGTGATGCTAATAGCGCTGCTAACAGTTATCATTCAGCTACTGAGCTTTTGGGGAGCTAACTAGCCGTTAGCTGAGCAAGCAGCCTTGCAGGGCTCCGTGAACAGAGCTAATTATTGTTATTCGTGTTTTCTGCGGAATACAAATGTCACCTTTATGGATTGTGCTCCAGGAGTGGCGGGGTTGCTGTCGCAGGGCGGTCTTACGGGGAGCACAGCAGCCATATTTCGCTTAATAAAGCCTGCAGCTAGGCTAGCTCACTAGCCACTTCGTCAGTTTTCTTCTTCGTGGAAGTTGTTGTGGTGGTTGACAAACGTTATGGCACATAATCGCCACTTTGTGGTCTGGAGTGTATCGCACAACATTGCATTGTGATTGGTATTAAAATTTTATAAACAAGAATTATATTTTGTGGCACTTAAATAACTTAAATATTATTGTTTTTCCTTAAAATCTTTCTTTATCAAGATATAAAAACATGACGTATACAATAACATAAAGTACAAGAAGAAAAAGATGACGTGCATTAAATGAAAAAAAAAAAAAGATTGATGGTGGATGTAGGTGACCATACACCTAATGGTTTTCTGATTTGTCAGTCCCTCTAGTGTCTCAGCATACAATTTAATTTCATGCTTCACTTCATGAACATTGTGCTTCCTTTCAAGCCACTTGCATTTCTGGATATCCAACTTGCCATATAAAATTAAAAGATGTAAAATAAAAACATGATTTCTAACAATTTTTCAACCTTTTTCAGATACTGAAGAAAAACTGTTTATAAACTGATGAATATGAACAACATTTAAAGAGCCTAAAGAACACTTTGGTTTTCTTAAACCACTGTTAGCTACATAAACAGTACCCCCTTGTGGTCCGTTGTGTGGTCCATCTTTGGACATACAATGCTCGGTCGGTTGAGGTTGTACCTCCATGGTTGAGGTGGCTTTTATTTTGAAAATACAAACCACGTACGGGAAGTCGGAGGGAAAAATCAGCTGGAATCCGCGGAAATCATCAAGAGACTATTTTCCTTTACTTAGCTAGCTATCCATCTCTTAACTTGTATTTCTCCCTCCTTCATTGTAGCTGTTCAAACGCCACACTGGCGATGTCGGAGTCATACGGTAAGAAGGCTGTTTGGACAAAGTGGTGACCGTTAACATGTTGGTGTAGTCACAGAGAGGCGATGAAGAGGCAGGTGTGTCGAGAGAGCTTCTTCTCATCGTAAATACATAGCTGACAGGCTAACCGAGCCGTTAGTGGAGGCTGCTGGCCTTAGAAATGCCATGTCAGCGTGATTAATGCTACATAGGTTATAAGGCAGAGTATACTCTGGCTCTCAAGACAAAATGTGTCGAGTTTGTGAGGTTAGAAATTCCCACAGAGGTTACAGCGGAATGAACAGAAAGCTGACACCTGGAGACAGACAGACAGGGCTGGAGATGATGGAGAGCTGCTGGCATCAAGATCTATCTGAGCTCCTGTAAACTACACATTGTACAAAGAGTGTAGGGGTCACATAGTCAGGTGATAAGATAAGATAAGATAAGATAAGATAAGACAGAACTTTATTCATTTCCAAGGAATTTCTTTTGCTAGATTGCTCCTAAATTAAAGTAACAAGAGAATAACAGCAATAGAATATTGCATATAAAGGGAAATGTAAAATATAACGTGTTTAGAGTGAATGCAAAAATCACTGTGTCTAATAGCATAACAACAGAAGTAAGAAAAATTAAGTTAAAAAAGTAAACTAAAATAGACAAGAGTAGTAATGGCAGTGACATTACAAGTAATACTGGCAGCTAGGGCTCAAGCCATTGAACATAAAATTGCCGTGACCTGTGAGATTGATGTCATAATTTCTCTTTTATATTAGGATTTATCATTAACATCATTGATGCACAAAGATCTCAGATACTTTTATTAGTATTAGTTAGTATTAGAGCCAGACAGATATATTGGTCAGCCAATACTGGCCTCTCACTGTTATAATGGTCTATATTGGTAGTAGTGTTGCAACAATTAATCAATTAGTTGATCGGGAGAAAATGAACTGCCAACTGTTTTGATGATGTATTAATTGTTTCAGTCATTTTTCAAGAAAAAATATTAAAAAATTATGGTTCCAGCTTCTTAAATGAAAAGATCTGCTGCTTTTCAGTGTCATTTATGACAGTAAATGCAGTGTCTTTGGGTTTTGAACTGTTGGTTAGACAAAAGAAGCAAACTGAGGTGGTCACCATGGGGTCTGGGAAATTGTGATGAGCTTTTTTGACATTTTATAGACTAAATTATTAATTGGTATACAGAACTCCCCCAGCACAGCCAATATCGAGCGATCAAGTGCTGGTTGGTCACAGGAACTGCTTAGTAAACTCAGCTCAGTGTGCAGTGGTTTATTTTGATGCCTCACCTAAATTATTAATCTATTAATCATGGAAATAATTGGCAGATTAATTGATAATGAAAATAATCATTAATTGCAGCCCTAAATTGTATCAGCATATATGTTGTCAGATATGTGCTGAATGAAAACCTTTTAACAGAAAATAATACAGATTGTTTTTACTTTTTGGCTTTATAGAAAGCATTTTATGTATATTTGCTATTTTTTAAATTTGTGTTTTTTTATTCAGTTTTTTGTTGCCTATTTATTAAAAATACAAGTGAAACTGTAAAATATCCTGCCTCTATTACATGTTTGTCACAAGTGTTTGATTACCACATTTGAGGGATCATTACAACATCAGCCAATATATTGATATCACAATTTCTTCACACCCTAATATCATTCTTGGCATCAACCACAAAAATCCAGTATCAGTTGAGCCCTTGCTAGTATCTTTATTCTTTTTATTGTATTGCTTAGTTGTTAAGAAGGTCAACCAGTCCTGAATCAATAACTCCACGTCACACACATCTTCACTATCTGCAATAAATGTGTGGTATCTCAATGAGACTAGCTATACATATCTCTGCTGCTGTGAGACTTAAATTTCCTCAAGTGGATAAATAAGCTACCCACTTACCTTATATTTCTACAGCTGATTATGATTATGGATTATGTCATTTTTGAGGGCAGTATTGTAATCAGTATTTCAGAGTTCTAAAATCTAATACACAAACACGTTAAATTTAATATGTTTTTTAAAGAATTGTGACCAGTATATTCACTGAGCATAATATTTTACAGCTGAAAACAACTGGCCAGTCCTCTCTTGTAGACCGATTATGTATTGGTCTGACTCTAGCTGTGACTCTTATGATTGCTCTAATAGACAAACCTCGTGTTGTGTTGGGCGTGTGTACATTACTATATTTCTGTGCTCCCACTTCAGATTTCCTGTTTAAATTCCTGGTGATTGGGAATGCTGGAACAGGAAAATCCTGCCTGCTGCACCAGTTCATAGAGAAGAGATGTAAGTCAGAAAGCTGCAACACACTACTGAGTATTTACTGTTGACAGACAGCTGTTCTGACATCTAATGTAAGTGCAGTATTGTTGTATTGTTTAAAAATCCAAGAATCAGTAAAACTCTGATGGACTCTTTTCCGTGTGGTTTGTCAGAAAAATGCTTTCATTCTAATTAAGTGGTAATTCCCACAGCACTGTAGGCTGTAACACAGTAAAATGGGAAATGTGATAAATTTGCACCCTGTATTAATAAATAAACAACACGTATTAACATGTGAAAATTGGATTAGATTTTTAATGCAATTCAGAGACAGCAATGTCTCCAGAGATGTGTTAAGTCCAGATCATGACATTTGTTGTTTATACAGGGCATTTTCTTTACTGAAAAGATACACTGCATGCCATTAATTTGTGTTGCACTTATTTAATTATAATGGCATTATACCATGTTGTATTTTGTTCCCCAGTTAAGGATGAATCAAACCACACAATTGGAGTGGAATTTGGCTCTAAGATCATCAACGTGGTCAACAAAATGGTCAAACTGCAGATCTGGGACACTGCAGGGCAGGAAAGGTTCAGGTAGGCAAAAATTCCAAAACATCCCTACATGGTTAATTACCAGCTGGCAGATTTAATCTCCTTACCATCAGTTTATACTGACAAATTGTTTTGTGCTTTAAAGAAAGCAGTGAAAGAAGTTGGGAACCACAGGCAAGGATGTAGGTTTCATTTCAGCACTGGGGTGGATGGTTATTAAGCAGGGGTCCTTCAACAGGAAATTTTGAGCATTAAATGCCCTAATTTTCTGCATCAACATATAGTGACAATGTCTCTATTTATGGAAAGGAAAACACAAAATTCAGGTGCCAGGTGAGATTCAAAATAAAATGTAATGTAATGCAGTAGGGCTCTCAGGCAAGTAGTGAATCAAAATAAAAGTCCTCCTCTACTCTTTTCATGTTCTAATTGGGAGAGGAGGGTCTGACCACCTGCTCATCTTGAGTTTATCTGTGTGTGTATCAGGTCTGTGACCAGGAGTTACTACAGAGGAGCAGCAGGGGCCCTGCTGGTCTATGATATCACCAGGTAAATCAGCCAATCAGAGAACATGATTTTATTTTTATTTTATTTGCTAGCTTCCCTTTCTAAAATATTATCCTGTCTCTTCTCTCTGCCTCTTTGTCTCTGTCCACTGCAGTCGAGAGACATACAACGCTCTGACCACGTGGCTGAGTGACGCCAGGATGCTGGCCAGTCAGAACATTGTCATCATCCTGTGTGGAAATAAGAAGGACCTGGACGCTGACAGAGAGGTCACGTTCTTGGAGGCCTCACGCTTCGCCCAGGAGAACGGTACGACCAGGATCAGAATTCTGTCATAATTTCTCTCAAAATCTCTAATAATAACAGAGGAACATATTTGTCTCAGTAGAAGGAAACTCCAAGCATTATTTGCCATTTTTTGCATGTCATTAGCACTTCAGTTGTTCAACTTACTTCTCTTCTGCAAATAATTATGCAGCACAGAGTAAATTTATTGTATTATTAAGACTACAAAGGACTGAAATATCAGATACATGTGTCTACAAGTAAAATTGTGTGTGTGTGTGTGTGTGTGTGTGGGTGTGTGGGGGTGTGTGTGGGTGTGTGTGTGCGGTGCCAGAACTGATGTTCCTAGAGACCAGCGCTCTGACAGGAGAGAACGTTGAAGAGGCCTTTGTCCAGTGCGCTCGGAAAATCCTCAACAAGATAGAGTCAGGTAG
>JAJHUR010072900.1:0-34090 GCA_027495735.1 Lutjanus campechanus
TTTTTTTCAAAAGCCTGTCTGAAAGTCTCAAGTGTTTCCTTAAGCCAAAAACTCATTTCTCCACATTTTAGGCTTCTGCTGGTGTTCCATAAGGAAACTCTGTCAGATGCGCTTTGAGACTGCATGCAGAGTTCTGTTGCTGTTTCCCTTGTTCTGTATGGCACACCAATCTACTTCTACTGTGCATCATTAAAACCAAATGTTTTGCTGTAGTCATCTGGGTCACTCCGCTAAACATACTGTAAGAGCAGTCTTACTTCAACTTTTTGAAAACTTTGTTGCATGTCTCTCCCTCACGTCTGTCTGGCTCACCATATAAAGAACACTGCTGAGGCAGCTGGAATTAGAGAGGGAGTATTTTTTTCTCAGGCTGATATCTGGGCAGAGAGACAAAGATATCAGAGGAAACACAAGAGTCCTACCCACAATATAAATATTCATAAAGACAGGGCCATGTCGGCATCTCAATAATCTAACCAATATCTGCCTTGTGAAACAATCGAAGTGATGTCCAAACACAGCACACACACTAATGGATCAAAGTTACTGGAGCACATTAATAATAAAAGCAATGCATTTCAATTAGCTTTGAGGCCTTTAATAACACAGATGGCACAGACCCAATCTTCCCGCAGAATATGAAAACAGGCTAATTCACTCATGCTGCAAAGTTGGTGTGATTGGCATCCATCCCCAACAAAATGTACTCAGTCATCACCATGACAGCACCTAATTAATTTGTCTCTTTGAGGTTTGATTATGAGGGAGCCATGCAGGATATACGTGCATGTTTTGCAAACGTGTCTTTTTAATCTCATATCAGCAATAATTGTGGAAATCATGACAGGCATTCTTAATATTTGAGGCGTTGTTCTATTTTACATCTAGCCAAGAAATTCCAGTGTGTAACTCCCTGTAAAACCACAACTTTTTTTTACATTTCATTTTGTGTAACAAAGCAGATACAAAGCATTAATTAATGAGCTTTAGATGTGGGTTTTTTTTTTAGCTTTGGCATGAGCCAAGTTAGCTGTTTCCCCTTGCTTTCAGTTTTTATGGAAAGGTAAGATAATCTCTATGCTGTAAAGAAACAGTTTGACTTCTTAGAAAATACACTTATTCAGTTTTTGGCCAAAGGTTAAATGAAAAGATCTCATATCTCTGTGTTAAATGTAAGGCTACAGCCAGTTAGCTAATCTTATCATAAAGAAAAGGGCAAACTGTTAGCCTGGCTCTGTCAAATATAAGAAAATCTACCATGGACGGACCAGATGTCCCCCTTTTCTAAGGAATCAGTGTCTGGCTGGAGCTGCAACTGGAAATCCCCCCATTTTGAACTGTGCTTTAAAAACTGACTGCAAAAAGAAATAATATTTTTCATGGCAACATGTCCCAATGACATTGTGGATATTTTGGTCAACAGAGCAGCTTCATATGACTCTTATTCTTCTACTTAATACTGTATTTGCTCTTTTTGTTCAAGTTTTAAAGAAAACTGCTGTGGAAAACTCAGCCAGAAGCGAGCAAGTGTCAAGCGAATCCACATTATTGATTCCTCCGCAGTTTGGCTTGTGAACCACAGATTAGTTGCAAATTTAACCACCACATTTGTGTGAAATAGATGATAATATTGGATAACAATGGATATTTTTTTGATGTGTGGACTGCCAAAGTGGAAATGTCCCCATTTAATTTCAAATATCTGGTCACCGTAGCTTACCAGAATCTCTGAAGCTCAACTGACCTTTGATTTCAATTAGCATATTTTATTTGTATAATCCATGCATCTGTATTTGCTGTTTTGCAGGGGGGGTCATGTAGGGGTCATAGCAAGGTATGATGACGCTAACAAACTGCTGGCTATATCCATACATTTACATAAAAAACATGAAGGGATTTTAAAGCATCTTTTATAAAGAACAGAGTGGTCTTTTCAGAAAGACATAAAAGGATACCAGGATTAAGCGGAAAACAGTAAATTATAGTGCATTAATAGCAGTTCTTCACCTGTGTGGTTATCTGACTGGCTGTTGTACTGTGAGGATTTGTCTCTCTGTGTAGTGCACCCGACGGAGGTAAGGGATATCACAGTGTTTGTGCTCCACTGCTGAAAGTGATTCATTACACTCAACACCGGAGTGTATCTTGTCCGACAGTCTTGCATTTCCTTTATATTTACTTCTCGAATGGTTGAATCTTGAATTACTGTAAAATGAGAGTATAGTGTGACATCATCATTGAACCAGAGTCACTGTAGAAACACTTTATTTACTTGCATTTAAATCATCTTGGTCATTTTGCGATGCAAATTATGGTGTGTGCACTCAGGAGTCAACAGTTTCAAATGCAAAATGCACCCTATATCCAAATGCTTCGCCAAGGCTAAACACTTCGCTCAATTGAGACTGAGGGCAATCTGCCAGCTGTCATTGCCAAAACTGGGTGGAAACAATTACAGTAATCTCCAGGCAATCGGTAGGCAGCGAGACCTGTGAGACCTGCCTTGCAGCCTTTTATTTTATATTAGCTCTCTATTAGCTCTCACCTGTCTGAGATTTACTCTTGTCTGCCTTTTTAGCTTCCTTTATTAATGTTCCCCTTTGCCATGATGTCATGATACTGACAATATCTGGCTAGACTCTGTGTGACATGGTGCCATAAAGTGTTATGCACTTATTGCAGTAGCTCTTACCCACTCAACCCAAGTTACATAGTAGAAGGACAGGCATTCTGTGTGCAGGGTGGGAATGAAAGGTGCTTTCACTTTCAGAGGGCAGTTGATGAAGTAAGTTGTTAGTCTTAAGTATAAAAAAACTGATGGACTCTGCAGCCAGAAAACAACCCTCCATCTGACCTCCGTCCAGCTTGAACCTAATGAGGACAAAGCCCAGGTCTGTTCTTCACTGACACGATTAGCTGGACGAGTGATGGGGACACGGGGTGGATCAGATGGCCTCTAAACCGTCACCATCCACTGACTATATTATCTGGTTTCACCCCCACATGTCTATAAGTTTTCAGGCCCTGCAGTGGTTTGCTGAGTGGGAATGGAGGTCTGGAGAGCTCTTTTCATCACCTATTATCAACTTCACCACAGGAGCAACACAGTCATATCAAATGGCAGGCTGGTGGTGTCCATTCTGGGAACTTTACTGTATTGACCAACAGTAAGAGGCTGGCTAAGTGTATCCTCACTCTATAATCCATCTCTTTTTTAAGTATACATGATATTGTTTTGTCTGGAAATGTTAATTCTGTCTGAGTGTACGTTTGTTTAGAGTGTAAGTGTAAGTTTATTTAAGTTGACAAGGAAAATCAATGAGCGTTCAAAGCTTGTCATCTCTCATAATGTTATTTTAGGACACCAGTCACCACCTCAGGTACCAGGTGTTACATGCTAATATTGGATTTAGAGTGTATATTTGCACCAAAGCATCAATACAAATAATGAGATATTTATTCTGAGGGCAGCGTCTGTATCAATACCTGACATTTACCTGACTTTTACAGCTCCAGGGCACCACTTCCACTTCCTCACCCCTCAGTTGAGAATAAAATACAGTTACCATACTGTCTGACACCGAGGTACTAATCCTGGATTTTGCTGTCCCAGCACTCTGCTGTTTCTCATGTCTTCTGCTGTGACCTTTTGTCTTTCGATTCCTCAATGCTGCATTGACATATGGTGAGAATGGTGACAACTATAAAATATGCAGTAAAATTCCATCTGCTTATGCCTGCTAGCAAAACCGGAGGCCTCTGATTTCTCCCTCCACTACAGAAGTTTAGACTGAGCAGATTGTGCAATTTGAGTAAAATAATTTTTGTGTTTATCTGACTGTTTTAAACTGTGGTGTTATTTGTTATCATTTTATGATTTCATACTCCTTTTATTATCACTCAGTACACATTTATGAATGGCTAATAATTTGTGAGGTTTGTCTGAATATACCACATCATTTGTTCAAAGCTGGTTTACTGAAGGGGATTACAATTGAAATTCAGACCATTATAGTTACTCTCCAGTATATCTTTTAAAGTGTACTATGGAGCTCTTTAAATTTCTTGTGTGTGTGTTGTTTGTTTATGTATGTACTGTATATTTTCTAGGGACCTTATTCTTTTTTATTTTGGTTTGCCATTTTGTAGTCACATGACCTGCCTGGTGACCTCTTTGAACAGTATTTGAAAGTGATGTCTCTGATTTTGCTTTAGGTCTGAAGAAGGGCTTGCACCTGAAGCATCAAATGGTGGTATGCTAAAACATGTAAATGGGAGCATTATAGTGTGCTGACTGTGCTTTTCATAGACATCTATTTTGCACCTAGTATTTATCACAATTGGACATGTGAGCTTTTGTAAAGTTTTTGAAATCAGTTTGGTCTCTCTCAGTGTTTAGTGGACAGACTGGGCAGGGATACATTACCTTAGCGTGCAGGCTAGAGGTACAGTATGAAAAACTTTACATGTTGTGTGTTAGTGCCATGTGCAGTTGTCAGAGCTGATGTTAAGCTAGCTCTTCGTGGTCAGGAAATATTTAACTAAGGCTGGTTGAAAAGTGCTGTTATCTGTTTCTACATGTGTTAAAGCTGCAGTAAGCAAAACTTATTCTAAAATATTCTAAACCTTCCACCTTTCTCTCTGCTGCCTTGTATCACTTGCTAAGCCCCCTCCTGCCAAACCCACAGGTTCAAACAGTGGCCTGAATCGGTTGCCCTGTGAAACCTCGTGCCTTGTAGGGCCTGCTCTCCATGACACGAGCCTCACAAAGACCGTGGTCCATCTCATCACGACTTATCTCAAAGATGCCCCGCCAGCATTTCGCGGCCCAAGGGCGAGGAAACCCAGGCTTCAGAGACAGCTGTGATGCTGTCTAACAGCAGGGTGAAAGGCTAGTACACCACACACACACACACACACACACACACACACACACACATGCACTGTCCCACCTCAAAAGTTATTCCCCACTGTTTGTCATCATGCCACTTTGCCACTCATTGATCCGAGCAACATGACATCGCACATAATGAGCCTGAAGGTTTGTGTGCAGCCGGGACTTGTTCATACACTTGTTTTATACTATATGCCATTGTAAGGAGTTGTTGGAAATTTATCACAAATTGTAGGATTTTCTGCAAGATTTTCATCCATTGAATCAGACTTTCATCATCCGAAGGGGCATGAACCCACATCTACCTTTGTAGAACAGCCAATAGGAACGCCCGCTCTCCGACATGACCTTTGGTTGGCCAAAGTCTCCCTTCAGGGCTGGATTTTCTAAAGCCTGAAAACAGAGCCAGGAGGAGGTGCAAAAGTCTAGTTTTCTCTCAGACCACTTACATGACAACAAACTGAAAGGTTAGTATGGATTTTTGCCCAGTGATGCCACAGAAATACTGCCTAACCCTGCCTTAAATACAGAGGATATGACATTTTCTTTGCTTTGGAGTTGCTTAAAGGCATATTTGACTGAGATGGACTGAGCAATGAGCTGCTCAGTAATAAGTAAAGTAATGTAATTACTAGTACCTTTTTGATGAATAACATGTAAAGTAACAATTCTATTTTTCTGTCATTATACTGCTGTGTTTAGCTCTATGGCACCACTTTCTCAGACACCACGCCACACCTTTTTCGTGGTGTGAAAAAAAGAAAAAAAAAGTGGGAGCTTTAAAATGCACACACAGCAGGGGGGCTCATGAATAGCCTGAACTTGCCAGCTACAGTACTTGGTAATTAAGAGTAAACATTCATTAGCAAACACCCACTCACTTGTCTGTAAGAAAAAAGCGTGAAGATGAAACTACCAGGAATTTACGGCAGCATAAATACAGGGTTCTCACTGTATGTTCAAAGCTATGTAAATATAATTGCACAGAAAAGTGCACGTATAATCACCGGTTCCCAACCTTTTCTCAGGACCATTTTTCTATCATTGCATAAACTGTCGACCCCTGACTAAGTGACATATTTTATGGATGTTTCATGTTACATTCATTGCATAACTGTGTCAGAACAACTGATAAACTGTACAATTAACCCAAATAGTGAACACAATAACTGCAGGAAGTTTGTGTAAAATGAGCGATTTGGAATTTTGAGCAGATCGTTCATTTTTAATGCAATTTTCTGTCTGTATTATGTTTTGTTTTTTGTTTATTTTTAACAATAAAATGTGGTTATTAAGCGTCCTTTTTTGACAAATTCTGTGTTGCTTCTAATTCCTCTCTCTAGGTCTTTGGTTGTGTAACTTTTCTAACACATTTGGAAGCTGTTTAGCAGACAGTGTAGGCTCTGTGAATAGAGCTTGTGTTCAGGTCTTCACTGTGCCCTTATCCTCTGAGGTTGTTTTTAAGTTTATATCTCAAATAATAGCCTAAACTTTACAATTTACAATTTAAATTCTTTTAGTTTTAGTTAGAACCAGTGGCCTTATTCATGAGCTTATGCAGCTCAGCTAGCAAAACACTGAACAATGGAAGATAACCAATTAAATTAACAGCCCGATAAAAGTGCTTCATGTAAACACCTCAGTTGGAAGAGACTGGCCTGATATGGCCTGATGGGAGGGAATTTTCAATTAGATTGAAAGGGGTGGTGTTAATGCCTGCTCTGACTGTTTCTCTGTGATCGGAATAAATATATTCTTTTTGCACATGTCTGCCCCATATGGGGGTAGGTGACATGCCAGAAACATGGTGGTAGCAAAACAGATCTGATGTGGGTCCATCTTGAATATTAGCAATCAGAAACACCTCTTCTTCTGTTACATTTCTGGCAGATGGATGGAACCAGTTTGCGCTTGTCAGTTATATTCAAGTTATAATCTAATAAATGCTTCAGGGTATGTAAACACACGTTTTATTGGATTCTGTTATTTAGTGTCCTTGTACACAGTTAAGTTGTAATTTCTTATCATAATGATTGAAATCGGGTTGAAGAAATTTAACCAGCACTCAACTGTTCAGTGCTAATCACATGACTTGTATTTTGTTTGTTTATTTTGTAAATGTCTGCAATTTATCTTAAGTAATATAACACCACCATTTTGTGTTATATTATGTTGTATTAATGAGATTTATGTGTAACAAGAAGAGTAACGCATGGTGAGCTGGAATTGAACCTACTTTACTAATGAAACCATCATCTAATATACAGTAAAGCTCCTAACTCAAAAGTTTTGCAAGAATCTGATTCCTCAGTAAATTATGTGTCTATACACAGCACAACACACTGTCTAATGCTGATATTACATTAAAGGCTAAACCTCCCCAGGCCTGATGTCCCTATAGTAGTTCACACTGAAGGCTTTTACCAAAGCAATTATAAGATAATAGAGCAGTAACTCTGTGTAATAGCTTATAGCGTATAATATACCTTTTACAATGTTAGCTCTAAATTCGTGTTAATTTATATGCTACTGTGTCTATACATTGAGTCATGTTTAGTAAGTTACCTTGAGCGGGGTGAAGATCTTTAGACACAAATTACCTCGTCAAACATGATCACTGCAGCGTTGTGAGTGCCTCAGCTGCAGGACAGGAAGTAGTCCAGATGGACATTAATTATGCAAATCAAGTGTAAAATTGCAATAAATTGGTTTTAAATAGCTACAATTTCTCAGGGGAGCCTCCCCCAGACACACACATACCTACCACCTACTCTAACACGTGTATACTCCTCCAGTGTACAGTTTACATTTCTGGCCTCGGCTAAAACCACCAACCACTCTTGCTTTTGAATTTGCAAATGACTTCTTGTAAATTAAGTCTTAAGGAGAAGCTTATTATTATAATGATGTGCACATGCCTGTGTGTGTTGAGGACATCAATCCAATTAATGTGACGAGGAGGACCACCAGTTGTTTATGAATCAGCATTTCTCACCGTGACAGCAAAGGACATTGGAGATGACACTGAGGGTTGCTTGCAGTGCATGTTTAAGAATGAGGTGAGGGAACATCGTCTGCAAAGCTATGATGACAGCACTGCAGAGAAGTTAGCAACAGAGAAATACAAACACTTGCAGATTTAGAACATCACAGGCAGCACTTGACTGGCATGAGATTACCTGGCGGTGAGGTGGGAAGACAGGCTGATTGAGTTGAGCAGAAAAGAGACAGCTATCTGACTGACAGGTCCTGCTGGGTGAGTGTGTGGTGAGTGCTTTTAATGTCCACAGGTACATAAAACTAATGTATGAAGACTGTGTTTGCAAAAACAGCAAATGGCAGAGATAAAAAACTATGACACTTTTCGCTTGCACTGGTGAGTCATTCGCCGCTTGCATTTGTGCAGGAGAAAGTATGTGTTGACATCAAACCAGTTTGCAGCGTTGCACTAAAAAAAAAACTCAAGACATGTCAGTCACATCAGAAAGAAAGGTGAAGAACATTTGAGAGGAAGGGGGGAATGTCTGCTTAAAAGAGAGACTAACAAAAGAAAGAGACATGCACAAAAGTGCTGCTGCACTGACGACATCTTCAAACTACGTCTGTGAAAAGAGATGTAGGTCAGGAATGTGTGTGTGTGTGTGTGTGTATGTATCTCAAGGCCACTGAAAACTCATAACACAGAGTTCGGGGAGTAAAACTAGGAATGTGTACACAGATACTGTCAGCTACACAAACATTTGTAAACAAAGCATCTTTTCACTTGCAGTTCTGTATCGGGAAGCTACGGAAAATTGAACACTCTTACATTATTCATTATATGATCATTTTCATATGATTTTTTTTTTTTTTACCATGCTCATATATGGACTGCTTTATTTCAGATTTGGGAACAAAGTACTATATTTAATTTGAATTTGATGCCTGCAACATGTTCTTAAAAAAAAGCTGAGACATCAATAACAAAAGACTGGGAAAGTAGTGAGGACCTCAGTAATGATATGGGGGTGTACAAAATTACAATAATTTCTGCAAAATGTGATGTTATATTTTGTCGGAATTTACCTCAGCATCCCTCTGGCAGCACTTGACAACAATGACCAGGCTTTAAAACACTGAGTGTAACACCAGACATCCGCCTGACAACAGAACCTGTTTGGATCCGTGCCTCCGCTGGAGGAGAGAAACCTCCAGGGGTGAAAAGAAGATCTGAAGCATCCAAGAATACCGCGTCTGCTCCTCTGTGGCTCTGAGAGCTGAGAACCTCAGAGTCATTGACAACCTTTTTATGTGTCTCTCACATATGGCGTGTTAACACATGTTGTAGTTTACATTGTGACTATTCAGTAATTCTTATTCACACATACACACACTTCTATCTCATCCAATTACTGTGAGAGCGAAGATATGGTTTACTGTAATGAATTATTCATAACTCGATAAAGATGCAGCACAAAGGTTAGCATGTTAATCTAGAGTCTGCTGCTCTGAATCTCTTTAAAAGATTATTTCTTGAATTCGGCTGACATCACTGCCCGCCATAATTAAGTTGCATTTTGCGGGGGCAGAATTGGGCCACCAATCTGCAACTCACCGTGATTACAATTTAATTTTGGCTGCCCTTGTAGCAGCATGGAATTTGACTTAGGTCTCATGAAACATCAGAACAAAGTGATTAAAGTAGTGCAGGGGCAAAATCCTGACATTGTTTCACCACAGTCTCACCATGCATATGTGCACATCATTTGCATGCTCCAATATTTAGAAATTTAGAAGTAAGAGATTGTCTACTAATTTTTACATGTCAAAGACACAGGAGCAGCAGGACTCAAACATTCATATTCTTATTCCCCAGACAGACAGAAGATCTCCTTTGGCAAATCCTGATGACAGTGAGGAGGGATGATGATGTGTAATGATAAATGTCTTCATCGCTGAATGCCAGGGCTTGATAATGGCAAGTGACAGCCATTATTCTTCGAGAGAAACGTTCTCTTACATTAACCACTTAGCTTCACAATATTAAACAGCAACAGGCAAGCATTTTAGCTGCTACAAAATGGTGAAAAGAGATGTAAGAAGCTGAAAGAACACTTTCCTTTAGCTCATGCACGTACTGTAGGCAGCAGTGCATTACATCTACACTATCTGCTGTCCTCAACTCCCAAATTCATATTCTCCTCTCCGTTAATCCCTCCGTGAGTGCAGGGATTAAATGGCAACAATTTGAGAGAAACTGGCTTTTGGGTGCATTCATTATTTCCGCTGAAAAGAGCAGGTGCAGCTGTGAATATGGTCTAAATCTAAGACAGGAGGCTTTCTACAGCATCACTTCAAATGTGACAGTGCTCTAGGGAGTCAGTCAGGATCTTCAAGGACTTTCAGAGTAGCTCACTGAGGTAGTCACTGCCAAAAAGTCTCGCCTGGGCCATTATTTGGGTAATTTGCTGAGTACAGCCAGAGACATCGTTAGTAACATTGACCATGCCAATGACCATGAAGACAATGAAACATAAATATATTTGAAAATAATGAATTCCAAACCCATAAGATCGGGCAACTATTTGCTTTAAAGATTTCTTAAGATCAGTTCTGTAAATTACAGACAGTTTTGTACCAAAAACTTTAAAGTAATAGTTTGGCATGTTGGAAGATATAGTATCTTATAGAGAGTTAGATGAGAAGCTCAGTACTATCTGTACCTTAGGTAGACTACGATGCTAATTTATGATGATGATGATGGCTGCTGCCGGCTAATGGCTGTGTTTATAGTATCAATTTATAGTTTATTTGTGTTTATGAAAGTCACACCTAATTAAAAACTCAGTATTTGCCAGCAGCGCAGCTTCTTTGTTGTGCCTGTTGTGCCTGGAGTCCGCCATAAATTATACGACTTGTAGGTGATGTTCCTCTTTTGCTGATTTTAAATTTTAACTTGAAATCTGTTTTCCTCTCTGCTGTTGTCAGCTGACATTTTAGACAATTGTGCTGAACATCCACCTCCAGTTCATCTTATTCAGTGACAGTGAAACTCAAGCCCATTCTTCATCTGGTCCAGTTCAGTTTCATATAGTATATATGTGATATATGCCATGATAGGGTCCAATCGCCAATGATAATTAACATTTCTCACCATTTTCTGCAGGTCAAATAAAAATGTTCACTCAAAACAAAGTCTCTCCTGATTCAACTATACCTTCACCCATTCACACACACATACCAATGTCATACCAATGGGACAGCCATCAGGGGCAGTTTGGGGTTCTAAATCTTACCCAAGGACGTTCGGGCATAGGAGCTGGGTATCGAGCCGCCAGTCTTCCAATTAGTGGTCGACCCGCTCTACCTGCTGAACCACAGGAGGAGCTACATTAGCCAAGGGCAGTTGTGTTAGCCTAATGTTAGTCTAATGTTAATCTTCACTGTTTATCTTCTCTCTCAGAACGAAAAGGAATAGGTCCCTATCCCAAAATGTTGAACCCTTTCTTTAATCCTGCACTTTGCAGCTCAGATCTGACTCACCCCAGCTTTCTTTTTCACGTGTAGGCTTTGCTTCTTCCATTTGAGATGCCTTGTGCTTTTAATTTCCAATAGAGAATAAACGTTTATGACTCAAATTGCTTTTCCAGCAGAATGCTGAGATGAAAAAGTCAACAAATTAACATCCTGGCCTGCAGCCTGTGTGGCCATGCATAAAAGTGGTTCTAATGATTGAATAAGCTGACGGGCCCCGATTATCACCTCCGCTCTGGAGCTCCGCACAAGCACAAGAGACAGATGGCAGATTTACTCAGTCGCCTATCATCGTGGCAGAGTAACAGTAAAGGTATAATGATGTTGAATTATGTGAACATGTGTGAGTTGTGGTAGAACTTGTACAGAGCTTTGTGATGTCTGAAGTGCTGATGTTTGTGACAGTGAAAAGCCGCATAAAAATTCATTATAGGGGTGATTCACAGCACAGTGAGTATAATGCCACAGTAATTGCATCTCAGGGGGAACAGCAGTGGTTGCTTGTGTATATGCAAGCAGATGTGCTTGACTAAAGAGTGAAGAGTTTACCTTTCATAAGACTCTACTCAACGGAACCTATTATGTTCCTCGTGTCTAATTAAACTGAAGGAGAGAAACAAATGAGAGAGATGAACACACAAAAGGACTGTGAGAAATGCTTTGATTGGAAGCTTGACCTAGTTTCAGAAACTCTGACCAGAGATAAAAAGCACAAGGAAACTCAAATAGATCAGTCTTTATGTACTTATGGAAATTAAAGGCTACAGAGTTGGTTTAAGCCGACAAATGAAAGTGACACCTCCATAGACCTTGACCTAGATTTCAACATTTGTCGATAAAGCTTCTTCATTTTCTGACATTTACCACACATATTGGAACTCTTCTTCCTGGTGATATTTGAATGCTGTCGACCTATTTAATAATTGGATTTGGCTATTTATTTTGAAGTGTTGCCGGCCTGAACAATACAGCAGTGGATAACTGGTGATGCAACTGTTTTCCAGCGCAGCAGCGTTATTACACTGCTTTTCATCTGCAGCAGCCTGGTCAGTCTTAATCACAAGGTAGCAATATGGTGTGTGACAACATGGACAACAGGAAAATGAAACATTCACACAGAGTTTACAGTTCCCTTCTACAATGCCCTTGGTGTAAAAAGCAGAACAAACTCTATAGCAGGGCCAGACTGCAGCAAAAATCCTGGCAACTTTGATTATATCAAGAGGAGTACAAAGCTTTATCTATACCTCAAATAAAATATCTTCAAACTATGAATGAAGATAACAAGCGAGTCAGAGGGTTTGCTGCAGCATAATTAAAACGTTCCTAGAGTTCCCGTGTGTCATGCACATCTCCAATGCACACTCTGATCTCTTGTGTTATTCGAGAGAGATCTGCTATTTTGAATCAACCTGTAGGCATAGAGAAACGAGGTCAGACGCAAACAACGTCGCTGCAGGAATCCAACATTTCAACACTGACATTTTCTGTGTGGACACAAAACAAGACGACTGGGTAAAGAGGAGCACCTCGAAATGTCACAGGAGGCACAGACACACAAGAGCTGAGTTGCTGTTGTTGTCATTTGGTGCATGTGAAAGATCTACAAAGTTGGGAAGTGATTTGACCACTGACAGGCCTTACCAATGCAAAAAATATACACATTCATGACATGGTGAATCCTGGAAATGCACTTTTTCACCTTTTGTTGCCACTTGGGGCTGTAACTACAGATTATTTTCATAATTAATTATGAATTATTTAGTCCACAAATCATTAGTTTCCTTAACGCCCATCTTCATATTCCTTCTTTTGTCTAACCAACCACCCAAAACCCAAGGATTCTTTTTTTTATTCAAATTTTTATTGATTTTAATGGGTTAGGTTAGGTTAGGTTAGGTTCCTTTATTGTCCTCTCAGGGAAATTTGTTGTGCAGCAAGAGTTTACATTAAAACACAATACACAATGCACAACAATACACAATACAACAACAACAACAATAATACAAGTAAAAGAAAGCAGCATACTAGTTCAAGGGAATGGAAATTTCATATCAAGTTCAAAAATGCAAGAGTGCCCAAGTGCAGGTGTGCAAAAGAAAGTGCCATGATAGTGCAGGACTAAAGACAAGGTGCTAGCTGCTATTGAGCATATAGCACTTGGAATGAAAGAGGTATGAAATCTTTTTGTCCTCCGAACAGGTGCCCTGAAACGGCGACCTGAGGGCAGCAGCTCAAACTCCCCCTGAAGTGGGTGGTCCTGACAGACCAGTATAGCATTAGCCCTGCTAAGAACCTGCCTGTTATAAATGGCCAAAAGCTTGTTCTGACTCCTCTGGGTTGGTATATGGCAGGCTTACATTGGCAACACTCTTTCACACAGGCAAGAGCATCACTAGATTCACCTGTAAGGCTCCGGTCAGTAGCTGGTGTGTGAGAAACATGCTCACCTGTGCTGCAGGTGAATAAAAAAACAGTTGTGGAAATAAACAGATGTTAAAGTGATATTCCACCCCTGTATGATAATCCACTCAATATGTACTCACCCCTATACTGATGAGGATGGGTGAAGATCTTCAGTTCACAAAACAATCCTGGAGTTTCAGAAGAAAACAGGGTTACAGCCAAATCCAGTGCAATGGCAGTGAATGACCACGGATAAAATGTTAAAAAAAAAAAAAAAAAAAAAAAAAAAAAAAAAAAAAAAAAAACCCACACAAAACAAACACAAAATGTAGCATGTAAACATGACGTCGGTGTATCGTGAGACTTCATATATCTCTTAATGGATGCACATGAAATATCGCGAGATAGTCTTGCGATACATTGACGCTATGTTTACACGCTTCCTGGGAGGCTGCAGTTGACATTTCGGCTAAAAACATGGTGTAAATGGCGTCTTTTGTGGTTAAATTTTAATGTTGCGGCTCACGGACACTTGGATTACACCACACGAGCAGGATGGAGACATTTTGTTTTTTGTTTGATCTTTAAAAAAAGGTTTTAATTAGGCACTGAACTATGTCTACTTCACATAGGGCTACAGATACCTTTTTTTTCCCACAGGAGGGTAAAGTCATGACCTGCCCTACTCTGCCTCTGATTGATTAGCACTTGTTGCCTTTGTTGGAATATGAGGATCAGTCAATCAGAGGCAGAGTAGGGCAGGTCTTGGCTTTTGGTGTCTGTAGCCCAATGTGAAACAACCATAGGTCACTGCATAATAAATGTCTTTATGTGTGTTATAATCATACTGTTAAATAAGAATCTCTGCCACGCCTGTCAAATGGATGGATTATCTTGGTAAAGGAGAAGTGCTCACTAACACAGATTTGTGAACAAAATTTGAGAGAAATACTCCCTCTGTGTGCACAAAAGTTTCTTCAGCTCATGAAAAATGGGAGCAAAAGCAAAAGTGTTGCATTTTTGTTGGGTATATGTTACCTCTTTTATACGCGTTTAGTGAAACAAATGCTGAGATGCATTTGTGACTACAGATGACATTAATCTTACTTCATTATGGCCACTGGAGATGTAGGAATACAGCTGAAAAACATTTCCTATCACTGTCATGCACACAGGGCACAAAATTAGCACCAGCCGCTGTGCTGGTAAAGTGGCTGGTTGTTTTGCTTCAGTCACCAGCCAAAAAAAACAACAGTGATCTATTGAGTGGCTGTTAAAATTTGGCAGGTGGGCAAAAATGTAAATTTTGCACCCTGCATGCATGAAAACACAGACCATTCCTTTTAAGTGTGCTGAAAAAACTAAATACTAAACATCTGTTTCTTTCCACAGATGCCTTTTTTCACCTGCACTACAGGTGAGCATGTTACTCACATCCCAGATACTCATCAGGTGGATCTAATGATGCTCCTGCCTACACAGAGTACACAGTTTTTACTTCAGTGATAATCCATTTTTAGGGAGCAGAAAGGACAGGAGAATGGGTGACAGACAGGAAAGAGGCACTAGAACGGTGACAACTCACTTTAATCAATTAGTCAGAAGACAAAAAAAATAGTTTTGATATCACTATTTTGATAATCAGTTAATTGTTTCATTCATTGTTCAAGCAGAAATGTCACACATTTGCTGGCTCCAGCTTCTTAAACGTGATGGTTAGGTGCTATTCTTTGTCAGTTATGAGAGTTTTGAGTTTTGAACTCCTGGTTGGACAAAAGAAGCAACAGAAAGAAGCAATCTTTACTGAACTCATGCAAAATGGGAGCAAAAATGAAAGTGTTGCGTTTATTCTTTTGTTGAGTGTATATAGGCTGCACTGTCTTGACGTGGTGGTATAAATAAATTATTTCATTACAACACTGATTACTGAATTAAAGGCTACATCAGCTTCCCCTCAGTTAGTCACAATAAGACAGGAGATCATCTGGACACTTTGGTTTCAAAATAAAAGTGTGAAATATTTAAGTCTACACAAGATGAAACAGAAGTGAATTGCTGCATCACCTGTACATGTATACTTTCTGTATATCAGAGATCACTTTAGTAACGTTGTTCTTAAATTAATCCTTCATGTGTTTTTCAAATGCAGCTTTAAATACCATACAATAAGCGCCGTGTTTGTCGCCAAACATGTGGGTCAAAAACTATTTTACTTTGAAAGCGCGAGCGGAAATGTCAGGTTTGCAGACTGTCTGGTGTGACAGTGGTACATTGACCCACTTTCATCAAACAGCAGTTGTCTCTGGTCGGTTTGAATGAGCGGCGCGGGGAGCGTATGGAGGTGCGGCGTGGAGCTCTCACAGTCTCTGGTGTGGAGGACGCACAGCAACACGATGCTGGAAACCAAGTTTTTATTCACGCAATGAATCCTGCCAACGAAACCAGAACCGAGAGAAGTACTGAACATTATTTATTTGCAGTTGGCACCTACAAACTTCTCGCGTTTACCATCGGCACAATCGGAGTATTCGGCTTCTGTAATAACGTTGTTGTCATCATACTCTATTGTAAATTCAAGAGGCTTCGGACGCCCACCAACCTGCTTCTGGTCAACATAAGTTTGAGCGATTTTCTGGTTTCTGTCATCGGAATAAACTTTACCTTCGCTTCGTGCGTCAAAGGCGGATGGATCTGGAGCCAGGCGACATGCATCTGGGACGGCTTCAGCAACAGCTTATTTGGTGAGAAAAATAAAAATGAGAAAACAGTACTTGCGTTTATTTCCCGTTTATGAATATCATCTCATGAACTCTCCGCTAAATAGTACAAGACGAGTGTATTAAACTTTTTAACCCCGTTTCCCTTAATTATTCGTTTCTCACTACAGGCTAAAATATTAAAATCTGAATCTGACATATATCACAACATGGAAAAATGCAGCATAATGTCATGTAAAAAATATTCACAAGGCAGCGATGAGCTCATCCGTGGCATAGATTACAATATAATGTATAGAAAATATTCCACATAGAAATAATTTCTATATCTGTATGTTTTATATCTGCTGTCTGTACTTCTATATGAACCCTTTTTATTTTATTTTTGCTGCCCATCTTGACCAGGTCTCCCTGGCAGACGAGATATTATATCTCTATGGGACCTTCCTGGTTAAATAAATTACTAATAAATGTAAATATAGGTTTAAAAAAAATAGCATCATTTTTTCTGCTCTGCTCCATGTGCTCACATTCTCACTTAATTTGCGAATGGTTAATTTACAGACTGGGTCAAAAACAGTTGAAAGCCCCTTTAGTCTCCCCACAGGACGAGCTGCAGTAAAATCTAACGACCTTGAATCTAGAGCCTACCGATATATGATGTTGGCTATACCAGCACTTATAGGTATCAGTATATGTTGTCTGATATGCACCTATATGAAAACTTATTTTTAACTGAACATAATGCAGATTGTTTTTATTTGTTAGCTTTATAGGCACCATTCTGTGTATGAATGATCATTTTTCATAATTCAGGTTTAATATATACATATGCTGTGCTCTAGTTAGAGTTATTTTTAATCATATTAAAAATACAAGTGAAAGTTTACTGTTTCAGGGCCCTGATATGATGTTGATGTTACTGTAAAGTCACATTACATAACTTTTGCAGGATCTTTGCAAAAAATGTGTGTATATTTTATATTCCTTATATTATATTCTGTATTATTAGTTTTGTCCATAAAATGTGAGCGAGTGGTGAAAAATGTCAATCAGTGTTTCCCAAAGCCCAAGATAATGTCTTCAAATGTCTTTTTTGTCCATAACACAAAAATATTCAGTTTTATGTCACAGATTCAAATTTTAAGAAAGTGAAATGAGACTCAAAACAATTAATCAATTATTAAAATAGTTGGCAATTATTTTAATAGCTGGTTAATACTCGATTAATCATTGCAGCTCTATTCTGTATAAAGAATATCCACTGATCTATAACTATATGATATTGGCATCTGCCCCAGAAATCCAGTATCAGTCGAGCCCTACTTTTATTTTTCTCTGTAGTTATCCAACTGTGTTTTTTTTGTAAAATGAGCATATTCTGCAGGTTATTGCTGCATGCAGAAGAATCTTTCTGTCTCCTCCATTGCGCCTACAGCTTCCATCTTCCTGTAACATGATTGTCCATTTCTTACCAGCATCACTTTGTGTTCAGCGGTGAAGTGTGAATGAACACTCAGGGTCATTCTCCAGGTTCCACTCCTGTAGGAATTATAGGTCAGCAGGATGGATGTGCGATAACGAGCTCATTAGAGAGTAAACCCTCAAGCCTTTTGCTGCTTTATCAGCAAAGTAAGCACAGAGATGCGCTGGACAGACAGCTGCCCTCTTGTACTGTAATCTTATTGTCCTTTAATTAACACTGGCTTCTTTGCACATGAGATAAAGAACATGTTTGCTTGCTTCAGTCATGTGGCACCACAGTTAACAACACTAACTTTGTTCATGTGGTTTGCATTGCAAATATATCACAGATGAAGATTTCAAATTAAAAGCATGCAAAGTTGGTGTTAACATTCTGATTTACGGTCATATTTGAATGCAAGATTAGTCTTTTTCTTCATCAGTGTAATGACATTGAGCTGAGAGGATGTGGTGTCCTGCTGCTCTGGCCCACACTCAGATGGGCAGGGCTAACCTGGCAGATAATGGAGATTTCAATTACAGTCACATCCTGAGAACTCACATGCCCCTCCCCCTGGGCATTCACTGTACAGCTGAGCAGCTGGAAATGCTCACATGTAGTGGGTGGTATTTTTCATGTGAAACCCCAAGGTCATATTAGCAATGGCATGATCAGGAAATCTGCAGAGTTGGGATATAACAATATATTTAATATCGCAATATCACAATGAAAATCGTCTCTATACCGTACCAGACTGTATAAAGATATCATCCGTCATATTACATGGTTAATTAAAAAAAATGTTTCAATTTTATTTTTAAACTGCCACTAACTATTTTTTGCTATGCAGTTGTACATACATAATGTAAGCATTCACTGCCAAAGACAATGGCTGGCTATTTTTATTTTATTTTATTAAAGAAGGAAACCAGAAATATATAATATATTTTCTATACTACTTATAAAATGACCATGATGTGTCAGCAGACATTAAGGAAGCATGCTCAGTTGAAATACTGGATTCTCTGACAACAGTGCTACTGTTTGTATTTGCCCTTTTTGTCTGTTATGAGACATAACAAATCTTTAATAATCTTTTAGAAGGAGTAGATGTTTATAACGGTTAAATTGAGCAATATATATGTGTATTTTCAGAGCAATGCTGATTGACAGACAATCAACAGTTGTAAACAGCTGATCAGCTTACAGTGTACGACTCATTGTGCCTTGTTATTGTCAAACTACAGTAATAACAGACAATTTTCCATTTGTCTTGCACTCCTGTGCAGTGTCCCTGCAGCTTGCGGGCAAGCTGCTTGACCTTCAGGTCCTGGGGGGAAACAACTTGCTTCAATCATAGATTGCACATCAAATAGGGCTTCAACATATTTAATACACTTGATGGCTCCAACTCACTATTTGGTCTGCAATACTCATTTTTGAACATACACAAACGTTATACCAACAAAAAATGCTGTACACATCAGATGTATTATTTAATCATAAAGAACGTTATTTCAAGGTTTCTTTTTTTTAGCATTAAGATAAATATCGTATCACAGACTTTGAATTGTGGTATTATCGTACTCGAGCCTGGCTTCATGTGCACCCGAAAAAAGTGAGTACAATAAATAGCTCCCTGCTGACACAGGTTGTAATATAAAAATTGAAGCGCACAAAAATAAATGCTGTGGCACTATCTCTGTCCTCTAGTCCTTTGTACGCGAGCATGCTGTCATCTCTCCTCCTTATCATGTGCATTACTCAGAGGAGGTTGGTGTCAGTGTGCCCGACACACAGCGGCTGCAGCATTAAGCCCTGGCAGTTTTGTCAATGCACGTCCGTCCTACTGAAATCCTAGCTGGCTGGGTAGCAGCGGCTCAAGCTGAGTGCACAACCTGGAACAAGTCACTGTAGAGTGTGTTTGTAATTTATGGGTCTGTTCAGTGGCACGTTTCTTGTGTTGCTCCCTTTAATCAAGAGATAGGGGAATTGCAGACGAAAAGGGTATTGGAGTATGTAATTGGACAGATATATAGGTTACGTCATGTGTATTGACTAAAAAGATACAGAATCAATTTTAGATACTGTCCCATGACTCTTGCTGGCAGACGTGCTCTTTGATTTAGATTCCATACACAGTAAAAGTGGGAACAAAATGATGCACAAAATGAACAAAAGAGCCACGAAATATACAAATATTTGAATGTAAGGTGCATAAATCCACACCATTAGTTCCAAACCCCTTCAGTTTGTGTTGAAAAAACAAGCTGTACCATTGCAGATGCAGGTCTTAGAGATGTGTGTTCGTTTGTGTGGGAGTAAAGAGTCTCTGTCTGTGAGTTTTCAAGGATTTGCAACAAAATGCTTGAATGTGATTTTCAGCAGCAAGCTGTTCAGAATTCTGTTTGTGCAAAATTATGATGAAACTTGTTCAGTCCAAAGAGATGCTGAGTAGCCACTGACCCAGATCCTGCAGTGAGTGCTCTGCAATACTCAGCATGGCTATCTGTCTCCCTCCCCCTGCCAGGCATCGTTTCCATCATGACTCTGTCTGCCCTGGCCTATGAGCGCTACATCCGGGTGGTCCACGCGCAGGTTGTAGACTTCCCCTGGGCGTGGCGGGCCATCGGCCACATCTGGGTGTACTCCCTGGCCTGGACAGGGGCTCCTCTGCTAGGGTGGAACCGCTACACGCTAGAGATCCACCAGCTGGGCTGCTCTCTGGACTGGGCATCGAAGGACCCAAACGATGCCTCCTTCATCCTCTTCTTCCTCCTGGCCTGTTTCTTTGTGCCTGTGGGCATCATGATCTACTGCTACGGGAACATCCTCTATACAGTGCAAATGGTAAGTCATGCAGATGAGCTTTTCCTGTTCAGTTGTTAGCATATTTAATAAATAATGAATGAGTTAGACTAATAAATAGAATGAATTTCATAGACTTTTGATTGGAGGCAAATATTGAGACCAAAATCTGGAAAAGAAACAAGATGACTGTAGAAACTGACAGTTATGCTCCTCGCCAACTAAAAAAACAAGATGCTTATATCGATGCAAAAGAAAAAGCATGATATTATTTACTATTGCATCTAAATGTGATGCTTGACCTGATTTTTATTCTGACAACTTTCATATCATAATACAACTGACATTTCAACTGCTTACAGTGCACATACTTGAACTGTCTTCAGTATCTCACTTTCAGCCAATATTTCAACTACTTTTACCACTTGTGTACCTGCCAACAGCCATTTTATCTGCTTTCATCTCTTTCTCCTCTTCTGAAAATCAGTGCTGGGTTAATTATAAAAAGTATGGCCAGATGTTCTGAGTTTTGCTCTGTCATCATCACAACAGGGCCAAAAGACAGGTGGTGCATTCCCCATATTTAGTGCAGACTAGTTGCAATAAAAATATGAAGGTATAAATGGCAAATGTAGCTAAGCAAAATGCAGATTACTAGATCAGAAATATACTTGAGTAAAGAGTAAAAGTAAATTTTAAAAAGTAGGTAGGTGAAAAGTACTCGTACTCATGTGTGTCACTTGTAACAAGTACTTACCCATCCCTGCTGACAATTCAACTGCTTTCAGTGGTTAGACATCAACTGACAATTCAGACTTGTTCACTTTTTGCTCTTGTACTGACAGTTCAACAGCTTTCATCCCTTAATCTTCAAACAGGAGTTCAACTGCTTTAAGCATGTACAGTCTGAGTGACATTTCAAATCCATTCAGCTCTCAGGTATTCACCTTAAAGTAGAAAAAAAAACTACATCCCTACCTTTAGCTCCACAACTTCCATTGTTCATAGACAGTTTGCTTCAAATCCTTTCTTTGCTTACACTTCAATGTCACTCAGTTTACACTTCAACTTCATTTATTCAGCAACACGTGACTTCCAGGTCAATTTATCACCTATATTCCAACTGATGTTTCAGCTCCTTTCAGCACTTCAGCGTCACTCACACTTATGTAAATTGACTCTTTGATTTCATTCCTTAGTTACATTCAAATAACTTCTTTCTGCTCTTCCATTTTAACGCCATTTCACCTTCTCTCAGTACCTGTACTTCAGCTGCCATTTAACAACTAAAACTTCAACTAATGCAGTATTTCAACCATTTCAAATGTTATAACTATGATTTTTTTTTAGCAGCCTGCACATGTACATTTTCCTCTGAAAATCTAGCCTTTTCTAATTAGAGCTGTATTAGAAGTATGCTGAAGTATGCTGTTCTGGACATGATTGCTTTTGGACATTCAGACTTTTCAGACTCTTCTGGATTTTCATTTTAATGAAAAGAAGCTCCTTGACCCTCACTGGCCAAGTGCTGCCTTTCACTCGTCTTTCATTATGGGTTACATTATCATAATATGCCTCGGTGCCTTCAGGGCTCGTCCTGTATAGTGGAAATCACTGGAGAGCTCATTGTGCCCGTACCGTGCCTTTTAGAAGTGCAACCTTAAGTGTCACTGATGTTATCAGTAGCAGAGGACAGCCTGGTAATATGTCATGTGATCAGCGTCTGGGCGTGTACTGTCTTCATCTGTTTGCACCATGGAGCAGATGTCCACTAAACTGTGTGAACAGGATAGTATGTAAGCAAATGTATAAATGAGGAAAAAAAATCAATGCAGTTCTAATAAAATGACCCAGATGTCTGTCTGCATCACAGATTGGTGCAGCTGCTATATTTCCTTCGTTACATAAGTATCCACAGCCTTATATGAAGTGTGAGCTGCTACATCCTCAGCGCCCCCCCAAGCTCGAACTCCACAAAACTCCCCGAACACCTCAGAGACCTGGGAGAACTCATCACACGTCACAGCGTTTTGGGAGATGCTATGAAAATCTTCAAAGAGAAGTACTCTGAACCCTACAGAGTATTTTTGCCTTGATATCTAAGCAGTTGGCCTGCTTTGGCAAAGCCGGAAAATCTCACTGTAGACATGTGAAAACCTGGAAAACAGTAGAACATTAACATGGAGATAGATTGTATAAGAAATGTAGAACATAAATAAAAACAGACTGTAGATTCATGAATAAAAATAGAGGCTTGCAGTGATTCAGTCAGCTGCTGTCTTGAGGGAGTCTAGAAAATTGCCATTTGCTCTATTATCTCATCACTTTTGCTGAAGGGTATAATTTAATCTATAGTGTCAGTCACTAAGTCTATTATTGAGATATTACAATGCCGTTTCCATGGACTGTCAGCTATTACCAAGATTATGGTGATAATGCTGTATAGTGAACACTTAGATGCAGCTGTATAGTCCTAAATAGAAACTTTGTCAATGCCAGGTGTCTCCCTGTTTTGCTAAAGCTACATTTCTTAATGATCTGAAGCAATATTATCTATTTTCTTAGAAAAAATATCTTACACAGTCTTCTTCTTACAGACAAGTACCGGTAATTTGATTTATTAACAATAAAAGGCACTGTTTCTCACTTCAATATAAATAACATCTCAGTATTTTTAGGCATTTTATCAGCAATATACACTGCTTGGCCAAAAAAAAGTCACCACCTGGATTTAACTAAGCCTTCCATTGGATAATTACTGCAGTGATTAACATGTTTCAGCTGGCAACAAGTTATTGAACCCTAACTGATGCAGTGAGTAGCCTCTCAATTTCTTAAACAACCATGTCAGAAGTCATATCCTGTGGTCGTGGAAAAGATGTTACTCTGTTTCAGAAGGGTCAAATTATTGGCCTGCATCAAGCAAAGAAAACAACTAGAGAGATTGATGAAACTACTAAAACTGGGTTAAGAACTGTCCAACGTGTTATTAAAACCTGGAAGGATAGCGGTGAACTGTCATCTTCGAGGAAGAAATGTGGTCGGAAAAAATCTTGAATGATCGTGATTGGAGATCTCTTAAACGTTGGTGAAATCAAATCGTAAAAAATCAACAGTAGAACTCACAGCTGTGTTTAATAGTGAAAGTAAGAGCATTTCCACATGCACATTGCAAAGAGGACTCAAGAGTTTGGGACTAAACAGCTGTGAAGCCTTAAGAAAGCCACTTATCAGTGAGACTAATCGGGAAAAAAAGGCTTCAGTTTGCCAGGAAGCATAAAGATTGGACTCTGGAGCAATGGAAAAAGGTATTGCATTTTCACACTTAGCATTATCCCATGATAAACCTTTTTCATGGCCAACATATTAATATGAAATAGTAGGTTAAACACAGGTGTTACCAATGATACTAATTAAGGTCCTGTTCCATTTAGTATAGCAGAGCTACTTTCTCCTTTCCTCTTTTCTCTACTTATGCTTCCTGCAAAGTCAATATGAATGCTTTAAAGGTAACTCCATAGTAAATAGTACATGGAAAGAGAGAGGATATATTTCCTTTGATGTCCACTGTAATTAGACAATGTGCAAATTACGAAGATGTCACTTTTCTTGTTATTAAAAGTACTTGTTTCCTGGTGTCCTAGTGTCCTAGTTCCTGCAGAGCAAGATGATTCCTCGGGGTTTGTTCTCCCCTGCTACCACTTCTGTTGTTTGTTTGGTTCCAAACCACACTGCAAAATTCTCAGTTGTTGTTGAAGACTTGGCTGCAGTTAAAAAAAACTGCAGCACTCCAACAGCAGGGGTTGGCGTTAGGGTGGAGGTGGGAGAGTAATGCTAGAATAAAACATTGGGAGAAAAAGCCTGAGTTTGTTCATTCATGTTGTCTAAAATGGAGGCGTCGTTTTACCGGGAAAAATTATGCCTGGTGGCAGACAGATGAAAGCGTTGCTTATAGGGAAACATGGATGGTGTCATTATTCTATAGACAGTACACAGTTCAATCAACATTTACATTGTTACGATAAGTCGAACGCTGACGAGACATTACAAATCAGCACGTCTACATGGATATTGGGGTCTCAAGCCAAAAAGGTTTTGATTTACCACAACCAGTAATTTTCAGTCATTCCCGACAAGTGTGCATGATTATTTTGGGATTATATTAAATATATATTATGTCCCAGACAAATAGTAGAAATTCCAGCCAAATATTATCCGTGTTCATTGATTTTAAAGCAACATTATGCAAGATTTGGTATTTTTTGCGATTTGGCGCCCCTGTAGTTTCAGAGTGCAATTCACTTATTGCAGCACTGTCATAAACATGGACAGCTGTACATGTGCATTTGTTATATTGATTACATTACTTGTGATCAAAAACTACCGAGTTGACAATTTTGCTAACACAGTCAAACGTCAAGCAAGTGCAACAACACAAGACTTGGCAAGACAGCTAATACCGCTTACTAGTCTAAAAGCAAGAAGCCCAGCTCAGCGTCTGTGTGTCAGCCTTATGTTTCACGAAGCTCTCACCGATGACTGAAAAGGCCAGTCTGAGATTCACTACTATCTGGTCAAACTCCTCGTCTCTGGTATTCTGAGCTGAGCAGCTGAAGGCAGTTAGCAGCAGTTAAGCCACCAGTTAACATACTGTAAAGTTTTCTGTCCATTGGGAAATCACAGAGAGTCGAGGCAGAGCAGCTGGAGGACATCAGAGGGAAAACCAGAAAACATTTTCTCCTGAAATATGATGCGGTTTCACCAAAATCAGGGACATAGTTGGTGGTGTGTGACTTAACTTAATGCTGTAATGTGCTTTGACTGGTTTGTCCAACTCATAGATTTTGCTGAAATCCCTCATGAGGATTTCACAGGCCACTGGGAAATTTAAGCCTCCAAAACTGTGGAGCACTGTCATAACAGCATAACATAACAGCTCTTCTTCACTTGCAGACACATTTTCAAATACTCAAACTGGGGACTGCCCAGTTAAACCACAGACTTTGATCCAAACCAGCAACACTGTCTAAATGTATCCCCTTCATGACAGCAACTTACTCTCTCCTGTTTGTTTTTTTTTGTTTTTTTGTTTTTTTGTTTTTTTGTAGTTGCGCTCCATCCAGGACCTCCAGACGGTTCAGATTATCAAGATCTTGCGGTACGAGAAGAAGGTTGCCGTTATGTTTTTCCTGATGATCTCCTGCTTCCTGTTGTGTTGGACGCCCTACGCTGTCGTGTCCATGATGGAGGCCTTCGGCAGGAAGAACATGGTCTCCCCCACAGTGGCCATCATCCCCTCGTTCTTTGCCAAGTCCAGCACAGCCTACAACCCCCTCATCTACGTGTTCATGAGCAGAAAGGTTTGTAGACCTAAAGTTCTGTAGATAATAGTTTTGAAAAATGCAGTAAAGAACTTTTTTTATGTTTGCAGAAAGGAGCTTTCAATTCTGGGTCAGCTTTATCATCTACAAATAATAGGACATCTGTAATGGTGTACCTTTCTTGCTCTGTGTAGCTGGTGAGGGTGGTGTCAGTTAAAAGGTTCAGTCATCATGTCTCAGCCTAGATTTTACTGCTGTCTAGAACATATTATATGTTTGGCTGGAGAGTTCTGATTGGCCGCTTCTTGTGTGTTCAGTCGATTTTTTTCCCCTCCAGTGACCACAGTCGAACTCAGAATTTAATATGAACAAATAGGATAAATCAATAGCGTCTCAAACAGGGTTGATGGTTTGTTCTCTTCTTGTTCTGCCTCAATTTGTGGCTTGAGTAAAAAACCAAGAGTATTTTTTAGATTTGCAGTAGAAACATGATTATTTGTGGGAGAATTTACAACATATTGCAATTTTTATCCTATAACTTTAAAAAAAAATGTTTTCATTAAAAATGTTTTAATTCTGGTTTGTTTCTTGTGATTTGTGGACTCTTCTTTTTATTTGACTTTTTATTAGCATTTGACTCCTCCTGAAATCTTGTACCACCCTTTGTTACTTTTTGTGTTGCCTCACCCTTTTCATTTCCACCTGCAGCTTATTAAAGTTTTAGGAAAAACCTAGATATCAGGAAAAAACAAACTCAACAGTCAGTGTGTAAAATGGAAACAGTAGTTATCAAAATGAGAGTCCAAAGACCACAAGAAAGGATCCAGAATGAAAACAGGAACAATGGGGAGCAGACACAGACAACCTGACAACTGAAAAAGGGAACACAAACTGAACTAATAATAGGCAGGTGAAGCTAATCAGAAATCAAAAGGGCAGGCAGACAAAGACAGGAAGTGACACAACAGAAACAAGAGGGAAGACAAGGACTACAAAGTAAAACAGAAAAAACTACCAAGAAAAAAACAAACAAAAACATGACAGTTCTCAGGCATGCTCCAAACAGTTTCATGGAAGTTTCTGTTAACGGAAGTGAAAAATTACATTAGTTATTACATTAGATCAAAAGTAGATCACATAGAATTGCCTAAATGTGTGTGATTTGGTCCAAAGATACAGAAGTTTGGGGGGGATTTTACTATTTTTCCCATAGTCAGACATTGCCTTTGGATAGACCTTTTTTGTATGTCTTTGGTGTACTTATTTCAAACAGCAATATCAGGCTATCTTGGCTCAATTGTTGAGTGAGATCAAATAAAATCATGATCTCTTGGACATACAGGAATTGGGTGAAACCAAGCATGTAACCCTAAAGGTGGATGTCTTTTTCCAAGCTTTGTCTGACGGGAGACCCACAGTCTCAGATTTAGAAAACCCCTGATCTAAATGATCAATAGTGAAAATAATCTGCACATTAATTGAGAATGAAAAAAATAAAATAAAATAAAATAAAAGCCCTCATTATTGCATGTTCAATATAAATGTTCTGATACATCTTTGGCCTTAATATGCACATTATATATATGTACATGCTGTACATGTAGTGTGTGTAGGAGTGAAATCGTCACTTACACTCGACTTGCTGGCATCATCAGAGGTTTGTGTGTTTGACAGATAAATGAGTGAGGGAAGGGTGCTGTTTAATCCCTGAGTTAAATACAATCCTTTTATCTCTTCCTCTCTGCTTCTCCGCCACCTCATCCTCTTACAGTTCCGCCGCTGTCTGCTGCAGCTGCTCTGTTCGCGGCTCTCTTGGCTGCAGCGCAGCTTCAAAGAGCGGCCCCTCACTCCGGTCGAGCGCCCCATCCGACCGATCGTCATGTCCAGGGCGTGCAGCAGCAGGGACAGACCCAAGAAGAGGGTGACATTCAGCTCCTCCTCTATTGTCTTCATCATTACCAGTGATGACTGCCGCCACCTGGATGTGACCTCCAGGGCTGGAGATTCCACGGAGATTAATGTCATTCAAGTGAGGCCATTGTGATCCACAAGGACTGGACTTCTCACCCCACAATGCAGTATGCCTTAGGACCTTAGGACATGCAATTCTAAGCCAAAATAACCCTGTCTGACCTCCCTGGACATTTCTGTGTCCACACACACACACTTACAGACTCGTTACAACTACTTGTAAATATCCAACTAAACAAAACATATTTCCTAACATAGTTTTGTCTAAGCAGGTAGAATGAAAGTGTGACATCCTCATCTAACATCAGCTGTGGTGATAGAAGTACATAAATATGTAGTTAAGAACTAGTAATATGTTTCTCTTAGAAAAAGAATAACACTTATTTGTCAAATATGCCACACAGTGTATGTGACAAGTGCAGAACTGAGTATTTAGATGCCAGTGGTGTTATGGACCTGAGTATGGATCAACATGTTATTGATTTTTTTTTTTTGGTTGGTACCCAACTGCAAGTGTGTAAAATGGAAAATAAGCCTTAGCCATAAACCATAATACACAAACTGACATTATTGTGAATGGATTCAATAAAGAGATCCTATTTTAAGCTACCTAGCTTGTGTACTTTATCTCATTTCAATCTATATCCCCAGCATGACAAGAACAGTCACTGTGAAATGACATTTGGTGGATTTATATGTATGAGGAGTACAGCAGTGTAATTAGATAAGAGGAGATGAGACTGAGACCTCAGTATGCTCCAGTTGAGACTCCTTTCATAACCTCCTGGGCTGTCCGCTATGAATAGACTTGATGAATGGATTTCCGTAGCTGATAAAACCCTTTTTCACTCACTCACTCATTCAGTGAGTGAGTGAGTGATCTTTGTTTTTACACTGTTTAGTCAAAATAATAGTTTGACATCATGGAAAATACACCTGTTTGTGTTCTTGCCAAGACTGATGAGAAGATAAGATGATGACACCGCTCGCGTATCTGCTCATTAAATATGATGCTACAGCCAAACCACTGTTTGCTTAGCTTAGCATAAAGATTGGAAACAGCTAGCCTGGTTTTGAAAGATGGTTCTACATCTGGCAGCAGTACACAGCTGAATGAGGTGCTTTAATTGTGTTTGCAAAGTTAAAGGCTGGCTGTTGAACGTTGTTGCATCTTCTGTGTCTGTTTGCACGATTAAAGGGTGCAAATCGACCAGTGAGATCCAGTCCCCAATCCTAAAGCTTGCAAAGTGACACGTACATCTTGTTTGTTTGAAAGAGTGTTTCCAAGTGGTATTATTGTGCCACTGTGGTTAAACAGCAGGTATTGTGTTGAAACTTGTTTCCCTGTTGATATGTGTTCCTTACTCTGCTATGCCTAACTATTACCTACTTTTCACCCACAGAGGACACAGTTACAGGAAACACTATTTCTTACTTTCTGTTTTGCCAGAGCTTATCTCCATAAAGAAATGATCAACACCACTTTGGAAATTACAGAGGAGAAGGAAATATGTTCACTGAGGAGGTAAACTGAAACACTCAAAAGCTATTGTAACAATGTTCATTTAATAGTAATAACATAGTTTGAGTAACATTATTGCTTTGCACAAGCCACAGCAGGGGTTGGCATCAGGGTGTATGTTGTGTGATCAGACAGAGTTTATTGGCTGATGTACACCTGCAAACCTTGTGCAAAATATAATTAAAAACTTTGTCCAAAAGATCTTTTGCGGGTTTGGGGTTCAATTATAGACACAACCGGGAGCAACACTGAAAGGAGAAAAAGTGTGCCTGGTGGCAGACCGATTTGTATATAGTGAAAGTGAGGCTTGTGGAAGCAATCTGTTGTGAATGGTGTCAGTATTCCATAGATTTTGACTGTGCCATCAACATTTACTTCATAATGATAAGCCACAGCCAAAAACTTGTTTATTTCCACTTTAGCCTGTACAAAAACCCAACCCCCAAAATGATACCCTCCGTAAAGCCACAACTGTTTACACTTTTTATAAAGCTAAACCAACAAGATATACTGTAACATGTTAATTAGTAAGATTTAAAGGCACATAATATGAAAGTGGTATTGATGAAGATGATGATATGTTTTCACAACTTGTTCCTGATGCCCCCTAAGTTATTTTTATGTGTCTCAAAAAGCCTACCATCCTGCATAAAGAAAAATTGAATGGAGGAAATAAAAATCTGACAGTGACGATGAGGTGAGGGAACCTTTATTTGCATTCGTATTGTGTCTATACAACACGTAGCCCAGCCCCTGCCAGTGAGTTTAATACTGACAATTTTGTTTTCACATTAAAAATTGAGCAAATGATGATGATGGCATGAAAATAATTCAATCTAAAGACTGTACAAAACCACTGTAAGGCTCTGTCAAGTCAAACCATAATCGGTTTTCACTCATGAAATGTTATTATCAATCATTATGACTGGTATAACTTACGACAATTATTACAAAATGTTAATTTGCCTGGCAGAGCCTTTACTGTGTTCATTAGGGGATTCAGTCACACTCTAATTAAAATTTGGACCCTCGTAGTTAATTTATGCGTTTGATGCTCCAGTCTTCAGTCTTTGCACCTGTCTGTCAGATCAGACACAGTGCTCACGCTGTCCTGAGGGCAATAAGCCTGTTCCACATTTTCTCAGCGGGGATGATGAGCTTGGTGAAATCGGGAGGGTTTTTAATGAGCAGGTAGGAGCCTCCCAAAACAGCTCCTGTAGCAGAGAAGAGCAGGCCACGGTTTATCACCTGTGAAAAAATAGATAAAAAACAAACAAACATTAGGCTTGGTAAACGAATCCCATTTTGAGCAACCTCAGTTTCTAAAAAGCACATCACAACTGCTAAGAAAACATCCTGTCAGGCTTTACCTTAAGCGTTTGGTAACACTTTATTAAATGGCTCCTAGTTCTTAGCTCCTTGTTTTTGTAGAGAGGAACTGATAACTCATTAGAAAGGTTCCTGAGTCTTGAATTTACTGCAGTTAACTAATTTCAACTAATTGCTGGTATAACCTATATAATCTCTTATTAAGGGTGCAACACATCAGCTGAACCTTTAAATCATACAATTAGAAGAAATTAAAAAACATACAATACAGAGCATACAATTCAAGTAATAGTGGAGAATAAAGTTTTCAAGAATAAATGAACATTTACTTGGGTTAATTAATCTTGATTTATAAATTTTAGGAGTCCTTCAAAAAAAATATCCTCTGGAAATATGAACTGGATCATGGCATGACGTCTGTATTCTCTGTTTGTGTGTGTGTGTGTTTTCAGTACTTATGTACTTGCAAGATAAACTGATAATGACATCATGGACAATTTACTCAAAATGGACTATGGTAATGAAGTTAATTGGCCACATCTTGTAAAAATGTAATAAGTATAATTTTGATAATTTTCATGTTTTGTTCTACAACATGAAATAAAAATGAAAAAAAAAGTTACTAACAAGTGGCTAAATTATTAAGTTGTCAGGGACATTAAATGTCATCACTCCCAACACTAATCACTTCGTGGTGGTGATGCTGAAGTCTGCAACTGTGGTACAGTTTGTTTACAGCCTAATGTTAGCTGTTTACCTCTACTGGGATTTGCATCTATGCTTCAAGATCATAAAAGTGGTGTTCATTTGTAAAGGCTGCTGCTGAGCAAAATGTAAATGTAAATGAAAATCTGTAGCAAACGAAAGTAAAATAAACTTTTGTTTGCTACAGATTTTCTGCACTTATCCAAATCTATTGGAAAAAATGGCTTTTTGTGGAAGGAACCAGAGCAATGCCAATGACCTGCCTAAAAATCAGGCTCAAGTAGTTAAATCACAGATTAATGTAACATAATTTGTGTGTGGTATTGTGATAATGTGGGGTATTGTAACTTATTCAGTAAAATCTGTTTTGTTTGTATCTGTGAAAGAAAGTTTGATGCCTTATGGTTTTTCCTACATACAGCTGTATACTCTCCACCTGGTTCAGTGACCTTCACATTATAACTGCAACATCCTCCCAACACTCAGCTCTCTGCAGCAGACCTCTGTTTGTCCATGTCAATATCACACTGTTTTGTTGACAATTATGTTTCTGTATATGCTGCTTCCTACAGCAGTCTTTTCTCTCCCAAAGAGAGGTCATTTTGCCCTTTGCCCAGACATCCCTGCGGGTTTAACTAATTTACAGGGGAGCCTGTGAAATCCCAGCTGCCCTTCTGACTATGGACCATTAGCACAGAAGCCATCAGTACAGGTCATATCAGACAGTACCAAGGACTAACCGACTCATCTGCATCAAAACTTGAGAAATCAGAAACATGTCTCTGTGCAACAAAGCTCTGTGTTTGTGGTAGAATAATTCAAATGTTTCTAAAAGGGGAAGTATTTACCCAGTGAGTCACATCCGCCTTTCATGCTCATTGCTGATAATACTGCGACTTCAAAAGAGTCCTGAATTACAATACTACAAACATTCAAAGGTAGGAAAAAACTCAGAAAAAGTAAATTGTATGCACAGAAGATGAAACGAGTCTAAAGAGAAGACACATTTTCTCAACGGATCTTACTTTGTCTTGCCATTGCCAGCGCTCCACAGCTTCATGGTACCTTGTCCTTGTGAAAGTGACCTGGAGACAGTGACGGGCAACACATGATAAAGATTTTGCAGTAGACCAAGCACTGTGACACTGATCATTTTGTTTATTATACATGTACCATTGTGTAAAGTGGGATTATTGTCTTTGGCATGAGGAAGTGGAGGAGGTTATCAACATGTTTTCTGAAAAGGAACCATCTGGAGTTGACGTGGGCTCGCATCTACAAAACAAAAAAGCATGTGTTAGTGGAGTGAACCATCTGTCCATCACATTGTAATGTTGTTAAATCAATCTAACAGCCATATCAAAAACTCCAGATGCTCGTCCTCTATTCTTTGGGGCATAAATGCAGCAGTGGGGGATTAAGCTAAGACAGCGTCACAGTCAATTTTAAGATCCATAAGAGTGAGGACAGTGCTGAGATCAGTGACTTCCTTTTTGCTGTCCACCTGTCAGATGTGATGGAGAGTGTAAATATCTATCTAGAGCAGCGGACCCTGAGACCATCAACAAACAAAGTCGGCATCTTTTGAAGATGCTGTCAGATCAGCTAGATGCACAGGTGACCGCTCCAGGGCGAGTGAAGTAGAGCGAATACAAGTCATGGTACTTAAGGCTGCTCCTGGATAATGTCCCATCAGGACAGTAAAATGTATAAAATGGGACTCAGGCTGGTCAGACAATGGTAAATTATTGCTCTCCGAGCTGTCAAAACGCAATGCACTTGATGCACCCGTACTTCATCTGTGTTCTCCTTTTTATGCTACTCAGCACTTCTATTTTACAAGATTTTACAAGGAAATATTGTACTTTTTACAGCACTACATTATTTATTTCACAGCTAGTTTACACGGTTCAGTTTAGGACTTTCTATATAAAACATACAAGCAGTTTATAGTTATCAATCCATTTGTAACAGATACCTTAGCACCACGTCAAAGCTACTACACGGAACCTTTCTATTTTGTTGATTTTGGAGGCCTCTGTTTGCAAAAGTGGTAGTGTCTCCACTGCCAAAACCACAAAATATAACAAAAATAAAATTATCTATATAAAAATCTCCTCCTGCTTCTTTTTAACTGGCCAACATATGACTCACTGTAACTTCGTATGGGAAAATGTAAACACAGGCTCACAGGTTCATCTGATTTCAAGGGGAATCTCACCTGGTGACAGGCATTCTTCTCACAGATGGGCTTGTTTGCTTAAGTAGGTCATATTGAGGCATATAAATTAAGGCTGTTTCATAACCAGTTAAAAACTCCTTGTTGTAGCTTTAATAGTTGAAGTGTTGTATAAAAGATTTGCCTCTTAAAGTCTGAGGTTAAATGAGCATATTAAAAAAATATGCATTACTTCAATGTAGTTGTACATGGCCAAGTCT
>JAJHUR010072900.1:34110-45514 GCA_027495735.1 Lutjanus campechanus
TTTCTGAAAAGGAACCATCTGGAGTTGACGTGGGCTCGCATCTACAAAACAAAAAAGCATGTGTTAGTGGAGTGAACCATCTGTCCTTCACATTGTAATGTTGTTAAATCAATCTAACAGCCATATCAAAAACTCCAGATGCTCGTCCTCTATTCTTTGGGGCATAAATGCAGCAGTGGGGGATTAAGCTAAAACAGCGTCACAGTCCATTTTAAGATCCATAAGAGTGAGGACAGTGCTGAGATCAGTGACTTCCTTTTTGCTGTCCACCTGTCAGATGTGATGGAGAGTGTAAATATCTATCTAGAGCAGCGGACCCTGAGACCATCAACAAACAAAGTCGGCATCTTTCGAAAATGCTGTCAGATCAGCTAGATGCACCACCACAGGTGACCACAGGTGACCGCTCCAGGGCGAGTTTAGTAGAGCGAATATGAGCCATGGTACTTAAGGCTGCTACTGGATAATGTCCCATCAGGACAATAAAATGTATAAAATGGGACTCAGGCTGGTCAGACAACGGTAAATCAGAGACTGTTGGAACCACACAGAGAGACCTGCTCCTCAGCATCCTTGATCGGGCCGTTGCACCTGAGAGGCAGATTGCTCTCCGAGCTGTCAAAACGCAATGCACTTGATGCACCCGTACTTCATCTGTGTTCTCCTTTTTATGCTACTCAGCACTTCTATTTTACAAGATTTTACAAGGAAATATTGTACTTTTTACAGCACTACATTATTTATTTCACAGCTAGTTTACATGGTTCAGTTTAGGACTTTCTATATAAAACATACAAGCAGTTTATAGTTATCAATCCATTTGTAACAGATACCTTAGCACCACATCAAAGCTACTACACGGAACCTTTCTATTTTGTTGACTTTGGAGGCCTCTGTTTGCTGTCTACACAGCCAAAACCACAAAATATAATGTCAAAAATAAAATTATATAAATAAAAATCTCCTCCTGCTTCTTTTTAACTGGCCAACATATGACTCACTGTAACTTTGTATGGGAAAATGTAAACACAGGCTCACAGGTTCATCTGATTTCAAGGGGAATCTCACCTGGTGACAGGCATTCTTCTCACAGATGGGCTTGTTTGCTTAAATAGGTCATATAGAGGCATATAAATTAAGACTGTTTCATAACCAGTTAAAAACTCCTTGTTGTAGCTTTAATAGTTGAAGTGTTGTATAAAGATTTGCCTCTTAAAGTCTGAGGTTAAATGAGCATATTAAAAAAATATGCATTACTTCAATGTAGTTGTACATGGCCAAGTCTGCAATTGCGTGGTCGTCTGGAACTCGCACTCTGGTGTACTCAGGCAGCGCAGCGCCTGGGAGGATACACAAAGGAAAAACAGCCAGATTATTCTTGTGAATTATCACTTCATTCTCTGTTTCCCCTTCAATCTTTGGTCATTTAAAGGTACTTACCGAAATCCTCATTGAACTGTTCCAGTATTTCATCAAAGACAATGCAGTCCTCAAAGCCCTATAAAGCATGAATGGATGAATGAGTCTCCGTTTAATTCTTTTTTGCCATTTCCTCCTCCTCACTGAGTGTTACTTACAGCGTTCATCCCCTGGCCATAGAAAGGTACAATTGCGTGGGCTGCATCGCCCATAAGGACACATTTGTCGCCAATGTGATATGGGGTGCACTTGACAGACACCATGGCCTGCCCTGGCAATCGGAAAAAATCCCTCTTGAGAGCATCACTGTGAGGCACAAATGGAAATGAAACAATTACAAACTCGTTTTGAGATGATTTTGACAAACTAAACAACAGACTCTGGCTTTTGCTCGCTGCAAAAGCATCTGTCACATCTGAGAAAGCTAAAACAACCATGCTCTGTCTGCCCTGGTGACGTTAAACAGCCAAACAGAGGAACAAAAGCATGCAGTCTGTTGTTTATGCCGGAGCGCTCCCAGTAACGTCAACCCGAGAGAGGAAGTGAGTGAATGAAGCCTCAGGCGTTTCGACAGCTCATGCCTCCGCTGCATCTCCGTCACCCACAACATATGGTTCACCTCAGATTAAAACCTCACTGTGCAAAGTAAGTCTGCAATTTCACACATCACAGATCATGGCTGTGGATGCCCTGGAGTCTACGGCATGATGGGAAATGAAAGCCTTTTTGAGGATGGCTTGGCAGGTTGGATGAAGAGATAAAGGCAGAGAGGGGGAATGACTGACAGTGGAGAGAGACAGAGAGAGATGGGTGGAGGTGAGAAAGTCACTTACACTCCTAATAGTGGCACTGCATCAGGAAAGTATTTCTGGAAAAACTCGATGACTTCATCTCCGGTGGTTATCTTCTCAAACTCATCAAAGGGCATGAAGAGGGTACAGGTGAATGTCTTGTCCTGAATTGAAAAACAAACACAGAGCACAGTGATGTAGCTCTCAAATCTATTTGTGACTCACTGCTTGCCAAGTCAAATCGAGTCGTCTTCATTCACAGAAAGATATTACACTCGGTTACGCCAAGGTGAGTTACAGGATTGACCTTATTGACATTTTCAAAAAGAACTACCTGTAATAACAATCATATGGTGCTTAAATATACACACAATATTAAAAATATTTTGACATAAAAATAATTACTAAATAATATGATATAAATAAAATCTATGAAGCATTTTATAGGTCCAAATACCTTTCTTCATGTCCCTCAACTGCGGTCTCAGTGTTGAGATATGTAAAATGGGTTAATTCAATTACAATATGACCTTAATTCAAATAAAATAGTTTCATATCAATATTACTTTACGCCAGATTAAAATTCTTTACCTCTCAAATTAAATGGCCACAATAGTCATCCTAAAATGGTGATGTTTTGTGGGTGTACCGTTTTTCAAATGTTCTTTCGTTGAAAGGTTTTATCGTTTATGCTAGTGTGTTTAGATGCATATTCAGTATTAATGTATGTGTGCACTATGTCAGTGTGTACTGTTTCCATGCTTGCTTGTTTACTCACATATTTTATTATTTACCTTTTGCAGTTGTCCCTAATCTTGCTTTTTGTTTATAATTTTCAGACTTTGAAAAGCACTGTTCTTTTACCTCTTCTAATCATCATAAGTATTGTTGTTGTTGTTGTTGTTGTTGTTGTTACTTTTATGGGTTTTAAATATCCTCTATCCTGAACTCATTTTAGAATCTTCCATCCTCGATGCAAATGTAATAGCTAACTACAGTGAGTGCAAGTGATGGATGAAAGTGCACTGGGGGTTGTGGGTGTGCCATTATGTGCCCATCTGAGCAGGTGCTATCTATCAACCTCACATAGTCGACCCCCCCTCCACCACTCCCCCACCCCCTGAGGACCTTTTAGCACTGTCTCTGTTACCATGGTATCCACAGGGGCAAGGATGTGTTTTGTTTTCTCAGCCCTAATGTGTTCCTGGGAACTAGGGCAGCGAGTGACAGTGTGAATGCTCTCTAAAGTCAGCTGCTTTAACCTGGTCTCACTGAGGAGAGCAAAACTGATGTGCTGAGTCAGCCATGCAGAAAAATCATTGCGGGATTAAGAAGGACAGGAGAGGCAAAGAGAAAAGTCTGACAAAAGCAGACAGAGAGACTGATGAGAAGGAGGACACAACTGCTGTGTGGAAAGTAGGTAAGATTTCTGATGAGTAAGCCTGTACTGGCTACAACGCGTATGCAAACATGGCTAATTAACTCGATGAGGACATCCCAGAGGTCAATCATGCCCTGAAATTCTCTGAAGTGATTATGCTTTTGTTCTTTTTGTAACAGCTGATGGCTGCTAAAAATGTGATGTAACAACTGCAAAAAATAAACATCTGTAGTTTGAGAAACGGTGTAAATATAAAACACAGGACGAAAATAAAATACTCACCAAGTTGGGCAGGGCGATCATCATGAATGTGTTTCGTGGCCAGATGTGCAGATAATTAGGCTTCATGGCAAACTGCGGGTGATAGTGAAAGTGGGATAAAGAAAGATGAAATAAACAAGAGCAAATCTACAATAGTGCCTAGAAACATGTGCCTAATAACAGCAGCAACTCACCACCTTCATAAAAGGAGGGTAGCATACAGGGGACTGACCTCTCCATTGATGGGGAGCATGGTGAGCTCCATGTAACCGTGGGGGATGTAGGTCTGGCTGTAGTTGAAGCGGCTGCGACGAAGAAATTGCTTGCGGATAGCAGAGAAAGCTCCATCACAGCCTACAATCAGGTCTGCCTTGATCTGCTCCTTGGTCCCATCTGACCTGGGAAACATAACAGTAACATGACAAACTAAAGGTGTAATATGTAAGAATTGGCCACCTGTCAAAAAAGTCATTTGGTTTGGCTTTTTTGGTTCTTTTTTTCCACTTGAAAACTGGTCACCATCTATTTCAAGTGGGAGATTCCACAAAGCTGTTTTCCTGTGAAACTCCAGCAGTGTTTTGTGAACTAAAAAACTAAATCTGACCTTCAATCAGCATGAGGGTGAGTAGCCATTTTTGGGTGAACTATCCTGTTAACATGACAAAAATTGTACCAGTAATCAATCTGCATGTTAAATAATTAAATGAGCAAAGGCAACTTTTCAGTCACAGATCTCCACCAGCCTTTCCAGAAGCAATGTCCCGATGCATATGCACCTGTCAGCCAGGCTGAAACTCACAGGTGTGTAAAAAGTGTTCCTCAGTGGATGTTTAGCCCGAGAAAATGTGATAACTGTGGGGTCCTCAGGCTGTGTGCTTCAGGTTTGATTCAGACTCAAGTCTAATGCAGACCGAGACTTGTGTGAGGTTCTCTTTCTCACACTTGGCCTCCTCATCATGCACACTTTGGGAGTATCTTGTCCTCTGCTGGGCTTCACTTAAAGCTACAGCTTTTCTGGCTTAAATATGGGGCACTGATTTTTTGTATTCTTATATGTTACAACTAAAAAAATCCTTTCTTTTCTTTAAGACTCTTTTCAAAATCAAAGTAATCTTCATGAAGATGGAAATGTATTTAACTTATTCACAAGCTACTCACCAAATATATAGTATTTAGTATATACCAATTGAATGGCTGTGGTGTTTTCTGATTCATAGTCATTTCTCTCATAGCCATGGTGGCCACAAATGGTGGCATCTCTGGCCACTATACACACACATAGTATACTGTTTGGTAAATCAGCTCATTGCCATTAAAAGCTGCTCCACACAGCAGGAGTCAGTATTTCTGACATTTCTGAACATATGCCACATGGAAAGTTTCCCTGTCATAGTTCCAGTTGTTGATTTAATGTTGGCTCTGAGATCTGACTCTGTTTACAGGACAGCACACATTAATGACCCATGTGGAAATGCTGGTGATTCTGTTAAAGTCAATGTTAAGTATATCTGAATATATTCTTGGCACTCTATCATCTCATTTAATGATCCCTGCAGGGAACAGAATGATGTTTATTGTTGCCAAATTGCTTTGAACAGCATTCCAGTCATTTGGACACCAATCAGCATTGCTGCAGAGTGTTAGTCATTTAATTTTTTCTTGACCCCACAGACATTACTGGATGTATTCATGTGTTAGAAGTCACATCTTGTACGCTTGTAGGCTGTGCATCACCATGCAAAAGTCCAGGGCTATGGGTCAAAACCAAAAGCATTAGAAAATTTCAAAAATATCAAATAGTTTTTTTTTTTTAGATATTTCAGTCTGGACCAAAGTGGTGCACCCACAGACATACATTCCCATCCACAGAGCCAGTCTTTACATGTTCACATGTGAAGATAAATGTTTGTTAAAGGACCAGTGTATAAGTTTTACTGGCATCTAACAGTGAGCTTGGAGATTGGAAACACCTCGCCCTCCCCTTCCAACTGTATAAGTGAAGCTACAGTGGCTGCAAATCTCTCAAAAAAGGCTGGTACAACATGGTGGTCTCAATGGGAGAGGACCCACACCCTATGTAGATATAAACGGCTCACTCTAAGACAACAAAAAGACCTTTCTTATTAAAACAGACTTATTATATTGCGTTTATGACATATTCTGTCAATAAATCCAGCAGTGTGATCAGAAATGTGGCCTGGGCTGCGTTGAAAGACCGTCTACATAACTAATGTCCTGTAAGTACATCATTTGTTTCATTGTAATGCAAATTACGCCTGGGCTCTCTTACCTGCAGTGGACCCAAGACCCCAGGCTCCGTTGAAAAATTGGGCTCTTTTGTGAGTTATTGAGTGAGGTGAAACTTAACAAACTATGTGAAATGCTGTCTCCGACAAATTCATATAAAGTTGGCAAATATTATACGTTAAGTTATTTCTGTGTTTGTGCAAAAAAACATTGAGCCGGTTTGTTTTGTAAAAACATCCACGCATTTTGCAAATGTGTTTATTTGCATACAGAGCGGTGAAGTGAAGTGAGCTACAGCGACTTCTTAATCAGTTGCTCCTTCTTGTAAATTCAGCATTAAATGCAATACATTAAATTCTGAAAAGCATTGTGTAGCTGTGAGGAGCAGACAGTAAACAGGCTAAGTGTTGTGCTGGGACACTCTCTCTTTCTGACTCTGTCATTAATAATTTCTTTGGCATCTGTCATGTGAAAACATGAGATTTACACACAGTCAGAAAAAGTAAAAGTGTGTATTGTCCTGGTCATTCTTCATTTATACACAGCGGCCCACAGAGCTCTCCTGCTGGGCTGCTGACAGTGCAGGTGAAATATGAGGCTCATTGTAAACTGATAGAGGAGTTGTAGTGTGGCGCTAGACTATAAAAGAAGAAACAAACAGCCAAATGGACAGTAATGGACAATCAACTGACAAAAAAGGCCTCATGTTTTTTTCCCCTATATATATAGAGCAAGTAAGTGAGATCTGATCACAAGTGGTCACTCAAGACACAACTGAAGACACATTTACCAGATGTGAACTCGCACATTCAGAGTTGTCCACTTGTGATGGGATCACCCAGGATGCACATTAATACCAGGACTGAACATGACCGTACATATCTGACCTTTAATCCTAAAGAGTGATCTTTGATACATGAAGCCTGATGTAAAGCTCCTTATTGTCCCGAAGTTTTACATTATTCACATTCCAGTTCAGAACATGTAGATAATAGGATCGTTTAGGCAGTACCTGCTTTACACTGATTACAGATTGGAGCTTCAACGTCATTTTGACAATTCAAGCGGAGTGGATTTATCATTAGTTTAATGACCAGCAGCCAGTAAATGATCCAAATGTATAGTAAATGCAGCATGTGTTTCCTAATTACAGTGTTGTGAGGCTCTGTGATAATCCTTTTGTAACATGCATGTGCCTGAACCATGGGCTGCTGATTACACATTGTTTCTGCCCACTACAGTGCTACAGCTCTCTGCCTAAAGATACTGTATCTCATACAACTAACCAGATAACAATATTGAATAGTGACCTAAAGAACACAGTAGAATTAGTATGATGATAGACTAGACTAAAAGAAGAAAGGAGGTCATGCACATGTATTGCATGCTGATGACTATCTCTTAACGTTTCCTGGCTAGTATGGGAGGAAACTGTCTATTACAACGGCACATGGCTCTCCGTGTACATTTCATTATACAAGCTGGAGGGAGCAAATATGAGCTGTCACAGTTCAACTACAGAGCAGAGGAGAGGATGTGTTCTAGATGTGTGAGGTGCTTGCCTGGGTGACTTTAGGATTCGAGGCACACTCACAACCTATACGCACAACGTGTTTTAATTAAAGTGCATGAAACTGCACAGTGACTCATTCGAATCCACATTTTCAAATCGGTGCACGTAGGACCACCAGGCACCAAAATAAAAAATAAATAAAATATATATAAATGACAACATACAAATTTTAGATAAGACTGAATTCTTTTTCATAACTCTGATAAAATTAAACAGAGTTTGTGCTCCTGTATATTGTGTTAATAATTCACTGCATGGATAAGCTAGTGCTCACAACTTAAAAGACCTGGAGGTGTTTCAGTGTTAATTGGGTTGTAAATTGCATGTCACATTTTCCTCAAGGACAACCAATTACAGAGCTGCTAAGGAGTCATGTGCAGAGGCTTCAAAGGCAAAGTGTTTATCACCATCCCCGAGCTCAGGCAGTTAACATACAAGGACACATGTTTACATGTAGGAACACGGAGGGAACATGATCAATAAATCTTAAAACAAAGAATCCAAATGAGCAGATCCATGTCCTAGATTGCACTCTATATATTATGTGCATGTGTGTGCTGTGAGTACTGGGTGACCAGCGTAAGATCGGTAACTATTTACCTGGCGAAGGTCATTAGCCCCGTTTCAGCACTCCAGTCCTGCAGCTTATGGTCAAAGTTTAACTTTGTGTTTGAATACATCTCTGCCTCTGTGGGAGCAAAATGTTACAAAAGGAGCTTATATCACATAAACAGGCATGACATAACACCAGTAGTTTAATATTACAGGTAATAATCTTGTTAAAATACACACAAAACCTTTACAATTCTAATAAAATGCAGTCAGCAAACAGTTAAATCAATCCCCCCGCTGAAGGGGAATGACCTCCTGCTGATTAGTATGAATCTCATGAACAACACAACACAGCAGTCAATGTGTCTGGGTTTGTGAAAACTGATGTTTAGGTTGTCACACTCTCCAAAATCTCTTTATCTCAATGTTCATTCCAGGAGTCTGGATCGGCCCTGATAAGAGCAATGGCTTTACAATCAGCCTCTTTTTCAGCCCACACAAGCAATCTAATTAAACGCAGGCCCATGCTGTTGCACATTATCTGCAAGCAAGCACTGAGGCCCTTCATTAAATATTAGTCAAAATCCTTTTAGTCTGAGAAGACTAACACCTCCCCAGACGTCTCACATGAAGCTAACACATGGGAGTACTGTATCTGTAGTGAGTAAGGCTCAGCTCTCCAGCAAACAGCCTAATATAGGACAACTGGTAACCGAGAATACGTCTGTTAACTCGGAGCTTTGTGAAAAGTTCATGCATTAATGTATTGAGGGTACAGACATGAAACTTGATCAAGGCTTTCATAGACTTCAAGAATATTTATTAATATACTGTATAATATGCTGCTTGCCAAAAGTGATCTTTTTAAGCAATATTATATAACTTGAAAAAAAAAAAAGAAAGATCATTCCTCTTACAAATACAAAGTTGAATTCATTAATAAGGAGCTTGCTGAAGTCAATACGCTAAGTGGTTTAGCTGCTACAGCCTTCCTTGTTTTTTATGCAGTTGACTGACTTTATGTCTGTGTCCGAAACCGTTACCCCATTGTCTTTATGAGTAAAGACAATTTTTATATATATATAGTGTTGACATATGGTTGATCTGAGAAGCCTCAGTGCTCTTCAGTTTCATGTTTTGTGTTAGGAGAGACAGCCTGACCAGCACACAGATAAGAGTAAAGTTGAGAACAAAAATTCAAGGTAACTGACTCAATAGATTTTTGAGTTTTGAGACCAATTCAGACTCTTTCAAAAATGTTTTACCAATGAATGCTTTGTTGAGATAATTTACTTTTCTTCTTTAGATAATCTTGAATCCTTGATTTTTAGGAATGCAATTTGTTGAGCTAACTCATTAGAGATGTGGTAGGCAACACATTTTTGGCATAGTTGAGCAATAACCTTTGAGCATATTGTAAATCAAGTGGTCTAAGAGAAAACTAGACTTTTGTGCCTCCTCTTGGCTCTATTTTGAAGCTTTAGGAAATCTGGCCCATGATGGGAGACTTTGACCAGTCAGAGGTCCCCTCAGAGACCAGGTGTTCCTGTTGACTGTTGTACTAGTGCAGCTGCACGTGTGCTTCCCTTCGGTGGAAAGCCTGAATCAGTGGCGGAAATTCCTGCAGGAGAACTTGCTATTCCAGCACCGGCAACTACTACCTGAACTGCAAACAACTCAAAAAAACAAAGACGAAATAATCAGAAAGAGAATCTTAAAGAGAGTCCAGCTAATGACCAGCATGCTTAGCCCAGGAGTTTGTCAGCTCACCCAGTACAAACACAGTCTTATCTGCCAGCCACTGAGCAGCTCCACTGGAGCTGTTAGGGTTCAGGGCCTTGCTCGAGTGCACCTCAGTGGTGGTAATGAGGGAGGGGCAAGCGCTGTCTTTCACTTTCCCCGCCCTGATTTATCCTGCCGGTTGAGGGATCAAACGGGCGACCTTTCAGTCCCAAGCTCGCTTTCTTTAACCTGTGAGCCACCCCTGCCCACTGCATTTAGTTCAGACTCCAAATTTGGACCTCTCGAATAAAATGGCGGCCAGTAGACACAGTGCACTTTATAGTAAATAGGGAGTGTTTTTGGACACAGCCTATAACTCCTCTCAGCGTGTGCTACTGTATAGCAAGTACAGCAAAAGCCACTTAATGTCGCTTTAAAACAGCAGTAATGTCGTGAATCTACTAGCATTTATGAACAAATGTGCAATATTTGAATGTTAAATTGTCATTCCGGAGGTACTGCAGCTATATTTATTTTATGCTCATGTTGCCTTTACTGTTTCTAATTTTGTCATCTTTTCTTTCTGCCATGTAAAGTGTCTTTTAAAGCGCTATACAAATAAAATTAATTATTATCATTATTATATAATACCAACAGGAATCTGAGGTCCTCTGAGTCTCAGTGTTTGTTGGCTGCTGCTCTGTCTCTTATTCGCTTTTTTGTTGCTGTTTTTGTGAAGCACTTTGTGACGTCTGCTCTTGAAAGGCGCATTATAAATAATCTTATCATTAAAATGAGCTTGTTATTATTTCAGCCAACATCCCATAATATTGTGTTCAGCGTTATCCTCCAAGGGTAATTTGACCGAATCCTAAAAAAAGACACTATTAATGTTCTTACCCGTTAGCAGCTCTTTGTTCAGGTTGGCTCGGTCTACCGACAGGATGTACTGCAAGGAGAACAATCTGCATTTTAGGGTAATTCTACAGATACAACAGAAACAGAACTGCAACACCATTCTTTTAAATGGGAACAGAAAGTCTCCGTGGTATATCCTCCCTACAATGTTCTTCTACTGTCTTTCTTGTATATAGTTTTTATTTCATTCAACCATGTAAGTTCCCATAAGATTGAGGATCTCTGCCAAACTGCCTGCACTAATTAAAACAACTATTTTCAGACAGACTAACATACACACAAATGACAGGAACACATTTTATAATAATATACAAACCTAATTTTTTGGTGGACTCAATTGTTATGTAACAAACAAACAAACAAAAAAAAATCAGTCTGTCAAGCCAGTTAATCATTTGTGCATTCTTGACTCACTACAGCTATCACACCTCTGTGTGTGCACGCATGTTAGAGTGTTTTTTTTTGGGTGTCTAGACAGATAATATAAATAGGTTCTTGGTATATAAAATGGTTCTTCGTAGAACCCCCAGGGTAGGTTCT
>JAJHUR010072901.1:0-16984 GCA_027495735.1 Lutjanus campechanus
AAGTAATCAAGTTGCATTACTCCTCTGTTGTGATATTTGAATTAGGTTACTGAATAAATTTTAAACAGGTAATTAGTAACTGTATCGGAATACAATTTTTAAAGTAACCCTTCCAACCCTGGTGATTACAGAAAATGAATCCATGGCACATCTACTGTATGTGAAAATAAATTCTTTATTCTGAGTGAATTCCATCATTAATTTATACTCTATTTCCAGTCTATTCCTTCAAGTCTACATGCAGATACTACAGTACATGCATGCTCTTTTTTCATGCTGTCGCCTTGCAGGGGTGAACATAGAGTCAGTGTGATTCAGATGATTGACAGGTCCCTGAACTATTACAGACAGGCTCCGTTTCTCTATCTTAAAATCCTAATCATGCTTGCCAAGGGTTTTATTAGTATGTGAAGGCCTCTTTCTTTGTTGCCATGAACATTGAGTCAATTTCTGCTTCAAGATATTCCAACAGCTTATAGTTTATGATAATGCATGATGATGGCATCACATAAATGACACCACATATTTCATGCAAATATTTTCTGCGGAGTAAAAGACATCTAATCATTTGTTGGCAAATCGAATTATAAGCACGCCCATTTCCGCTGTTTTATTTGGCAGCATAATGACATCTGTGATTGTTGCTTCATTTTAAGTCTTTTACTGTGCCTCTTCTTCAACACTGGCTGTCAGTCTGGGAGATGTTCCTCTTCCTTTAAACTTTTACTACCTCTTTCAAGTATTGTTCCCGATAGAGCTCATGCCCTATTTAAAAGCCACAATAATGCAGGCTAATATAATCAGTCATTCATATACGCTCAAAGAGATCTCGACAAAGAAAAGTCACCTTCTTTGTATGGATCGGTTTCTCGTTAAAGGGGAAAGGAAGGAAGTCGTCAAGGTGAAGAAAAATAATCTCAAGGAATCTTTTTCCGTGCAGAAACCAATGCTAACTGTAGCTAAAAGTTCATAATTCATTGTATATTATTTCCATGATTGCTGTAACATTCATCGATTAAATATTAAATGACTTTATTCTGCAGAGGAGTTTTGTATATTAAAAGGATAGTTTGGTAGTTACTTGAAGTGGGGCTGTATGAGGTTTTTGTATATAGTCAGTGTATCACCTACAGTAGATGGTGGCCGGCTTGCCGCCAGTTTAAAGAAGCAGCAGTCTTGGTGTCTCGGTTGTGGTCAAGGTCAGCAGCAAAATGTATTCACCTAACAGTCAGTTACACTTGGGTTTGACTTGGGTGTTTTAAAGGGTTCGTTTGGATTCAGCAAAGTCACACAATAACACAAACAAACTAACTGATACAGGCAGCGGTAGTCAAGCAATTTCTGTGTTCTGCAAAGTAAAATCACTGATTTTACCTATGGAATTTGGTCGGTTCAGAGACAGTGATATTTGCCTCATATAATGGCAGGTTTACATCAGATAAGGCTGTCTGACAACAAGGTGAGGTAATGAGAATATTCTAAATATAGTGTACAGTTTAACTGATATTGATTTTTTTAGGTGGACCCTTTTTTAAGTTACTGAAATGTTTTGCTGCTACCCTGTCCACAACAATACGTCATCCACCATCTACTGTAGGTAATACACTGACTATGGATAAGTAGCTCATACAACAACTTCAAATAATCCAAAGTATCCCTTTAAAGCACAGACTCGACATTGACCAAACTTTGACTAAACTTAACTGAAACTTTAATTTCACAACACCTCATCCTTGAACTTTTGAATCCTTTAACAACCTCATGCTTGCTTGCGCCTCGTGACTAATATCACAGTTGCCTTCACTCAGCAGTCAAGTGTTTCTGTGAGACTGAACGCACTGATGCAAATGCACATTACTGCAAACTGTGTGCAACGTGGTTGTTTGATGATAAGCCGTCTGCGCTAAGATACCCTACACACCTTGTCAATAAAATCCCAAAATATGTCTCCTCCAGCTGACGTTTGCTTCCTCTGAAGTTCGATTTTCATGTATGAAGTTATGAGTATTGATATCAAAATCAATATTTGTATTGACAGAGAAACTTGAAGTTAGAAATCCCATCTTTTTGGGAGGTGTTGAAGAAATGTTTTGAAGATAAGATGTAATACTGCCATCAATTTTCACCAGCTCAAACAGTAAATGAGTCACAATGTTGTTAATCATTTCACCACAGAACAAACATAACCTTTAGAACGTGAGTGGCCTTCATCTTGACTGTGTGACTGGAGTTTTTGATTTTAGAAAACAGGAGCAGCAGTTGTTGTTAAATCAGGCTGTCAATCTTAGTCATTTACAATAAACCCAATAGAACACAACACAACACAACACAACACAATAAATCAGCAGTTTTCAATCTGGAGTCTGAAAACCAACAGGAGTCCTTGAATGAGTTGTAGGAGGTCTCTAACAAGAAGAGGAATAGAATATCTTAACTTTTAACATTTTTTTTGGAAGTTGGAGCAACAAAGAAAGAAATATGATGGGCTGTTTTTATTGACTTTAATGTATAGTGATCCTAGTGTGATCACTGACTGACTGAAGCCTTTTTTTAATCTTCAAACCCAAACATTAAAAGTTACTCAGACGGGATTATTTTAAGGTTATATGCAAAACTATTTCAGTTCACTCTAAACTAAAAATATTTTGCCTAATGTATGTTTTACCAGAGAGTCACATTTTAATGCCTTTTTTCATCATCTGTTATGTTAAAACATCAGATTTCCACACAGTCAGAGGAAGTAAAAAGTGTGCATCCTGCTACTTATATAGTTTAGTATAATGTCCCACCACACCATGGAGCGTCTCTCCTGTCGGCTGCTGACAGTGATGTCTGCAGCATGTCACATGCCCTGCCACCCTGGTGCACCAGGGTGGCTGACAGGGCATCACCTGCCCTTCATTTCTGTCACCTTTCTATGCTTCCATCACAATTACTTTTGTGGTATGTGTGTTTTTTCGACTCAGTTTACAGCCTGTCGTGCTGTTACATCGCTCTGTGTACAAGGACACAGTTAAAAAACAAGAGCAAAAACTTGTTTACCAGCCACGAGCTTCACTGTCTCTCATCAGTTCATCACCAGCACATGTTGATGCATAGATTTTTTTTACTGAATGTGACATCTAGTATAAAATTATATTTATGATTCTCTTTGTTTGTAATTCCTTCTTGAAATGGTTTCCCTGTGCATTTGTGCATTTTTGTTAGCTTCCATCTGTGTTATCCTGTGACTCTAATGCACACTGACTGACAAAATGAGAAAACAAAACAAAAACTGATGGTGTGAATCTTCGACTTTCAGGGGGCAGCCCTAATATGTATGTTTTCATTAGTATATAATGACCAGAATGTACGGTATTCGTTAACCTAGAATGAGCCCTTTATATATATTTATGGAGGGTGCAAGTCCTCTTCCACAAAGTCAGCCATGTTGCACCGCCATGTTTCTACAGGAAACGTATGCACGTTTTGTACGAGTTTTGCAGCTACCATAGGTTCTCCTAGTGATATGAGGTGTTTACAGTCTGCAGGCTCACTGCTTGGTGCCTCTAAATCCCACACACTGGTCCTTTAAGACAACAACTTCTCAAATTAGAGGACTGTGGGATAATGTGCATCTATTGTGGGGGTCGTTGACACAAATTAGTTTGGGAACTCCAGCAAAAAGCACAGATCAGAGGCATCCCTTCACGGGTGTATTTCACTTTTGTTACACTTTGCAATTTTTTCTTTAGAAGACATTAATGTAAGTGGAAGTACCTACTTACATTAAATGCAACTTCATTATAAAACGGAAAACAAAAAAATAATTTTAAAAAAACTTCCAAAAACAGGCAACTTCATTAGAAAACTGTGTTTCTACAACATGTTGCACAGGTTCTCTCAGCCACGGAGGGCAAAAACTGAAGGAGGGGTTTATTATAATGGCACCTTGCACCTGATTTACTAAAGAAAAAAACAGCATTATATTTTATCCAATTTGTAATTAATACCCAACATACATACGTCTAAAAAGTCTAAAAAGAAAGTACACAAAAACAATTTCAATGATATCACTGACCATCACAAAGTCATCATTTGCCAATTGGTAGACATCACGCCACCTTAGCGACCACGGACTCTTTATTAACTTGTGCTTTCATCCTCCTGACATAGTACTGGATATTTCTTTCTTTTCTAAATCCACTTAGGTATTAGTCTCCATACCATACCATACCATTTTCTTCCATAAGGTGCATTACTCTTTCATTTACTAGGGCCTCCATTAACTTACACATACAGTATGTGCTGTCAAGGCTATGGGTCTATAATTTGCTGGATTGCTTGCATACCTGGCTTTTGAACAGGCACAATGACTGCTTCCTGACACCTTTCTGGTATTTGCTCTTTTTCCCACACTTTATTATACAAAAGTAATAGCATCTGGAGTCTCTATTCACTCAGATTCTTTAAGATTATATAACATGTTTCACTGATACATCCCTGGGGCTGAGTTCTTGCATTTGGCCAAAGCCAGAGCCCTCTTTACGTAAATGGGACATCATACTTGTTCACTTTGTTATCTTTCCACTGTAAGGCCTCAGCATTTTCCGCTCTTCTTCTCTCTGTACCTCTTCTTCCTTCGCCTCACCCGAACCCCACCAAAATTCAACTTTCTCTTGATTGGAGAGCACAGTTCACCTTCCATCTTCTTAACCGCCCCCATATGTCCCCTACAGGTGTAAAGCGTCCAATTTGCCTGAGCTTGCTTGTACTCAATCATGTGCTGATAGTTACGAGCTCTCCTCATTATGTTGAATGCTCTGTTCCTTCTTCTTCACCACCTCTTTGCACGTATCGTCACACCGTGGCACTGCTCTTCTACAACCTTCTGTCATGTCATTTCTATGTTTTCTTCCTTACATTTCTCCCAATTAGCCTTTTCAAAAACCCAATGTCCATGTCTGTTTTCTTTGACCAGAACCGTATTAACATTTATTTTACATAGCACAGGTTGATGGGCACTTCCTGTTGTGACCCCTTCACATACAGTGAATAGGAAATGAAGACATCCCCCTTGAAAAAAAAGGTTTTACATCTTGTTGTGTCACAGTCTGCAAGCTGGACTTGTTTTGCCCTTGTTTAGCATATGAACACGGTAAAATCATTTTAATAAACATTTAATTTCTAAGCTGAAATATCTTAATTTCTCAAGTATACATCCCCCAATACTTGGTGGAGGAACCTTTGGCAGCTTCCACTCTTTATGGGTAGCCCTGCACGAGGTTGGTTCACCTGGATTTGATGCGAACTGGGAGATGTTTTTTGGTTTCCACTGATGGACAGAAATCTTAAAGTCACTGCATAGACTTTCTATGGGATTTAGGTCACGGCCTTGACTTGTCCTCTTCAGATCATCCATCTTGCTCTTTGGATGATAGCTTTGGCCTTGTGCTTTGAGCCATTGACCTCTTGGAATATGAATTTCCGACCCACACAGGTGTTGGACATTAAGTTATCATAGGAACTTGAGGCATTCTTGAGATAGTTTAAGTGATGCTTCAGTGAAACAGGGTGTATACTTGTCAAAGTTATTTATTTTTTCATTAATGTTTTTTTTATATTTGTTTTCCACTTTCTAACAATCACGTGTGGATTAGTAGGAAAAATACATACATTCATTGCCTTACATTCCAGGCTACAGGTCAACACAATCTGTTTGTTTAAGTGGGTGTTTTCATTTTCTATCCACTGAACCTCCACGTCCCACTTTAAAGCAATCCTATTAGAAACAAGTGTAAAGTCCAGCACCCAGGTCATGGTCACTGGTCTTCCTTCCACAATTTAAACACACCAAATTACCTCCATTTAATACCTCCTCTACTACCTACCTGCCCATTGTTCTCTGACTTTTCACTGCCCATTAAAGTGTTATGCTCATTAACGTCCCCACACCAAATAACATTAGCTCCCTTCTGGCAGTCTATTTCGTCTAGTTCACTTAACTCTAAATGTTTGCACGGACTGTAATATTTTATCACCACTAGCTCCTTCCCCTCAAACCACACCTCTACTACAACATATTCCTGTTCCTTTCCTATTCCTAATACTCTGCATGGTATTACTTTTTAAATTGAAGTGGCACTCCCATCCCCCGTTTCCCCTATCTTGTCTGACAGCATCCTAATCATATATGACTAAATCTAAATTTAGTTCCTGGATAGTTATCTGGCTTCTCTCCCCTACTGTCTCTAAATTGCTTAAAATCTTAACCATGGACTGAAAAACTCTGAATTCCACTGCAGGATCACCATTATCAGCAGTATTATCCCACACATGACGACTCTGGGCGTGACTGGATACTGAGACCATGTCAAATTTCTCCCCATTTCAGACCCGTCATGCCTAAGTGGTGCACCGCTGCCTCTACAAAGATTTGAATCCTTTCATGCTTTGGAGTTCCCTTCTGCTGTTGCATTACTATCCTTGCTATAAATGCATGCCTAACCAGGTTTATCTCTTTCCATATATTCATTCCTTTGTTATCTCAGTTGCATCGTACTTCCTCCTGGCACTCCCTTCATTCATCTATTTTCTTGGACAAGCCCTGCATTTGAGACCCTTTCCCTTAAGTCTTAAGTGTTGGATTTCAGCTTCACGTTACATTAAGTATGCCACACTGTGCTCCCGCACTTTGGGCTCACCCCCTCTCAACAATAACCATACTCATAACCCCCACCACAACTTGCACATTTCCTCTCCTAAATGTACATCTTAGCTATAGGCTATGCCTAAATTTCAGACATTTGAAACAGCTCATTGGCTTTGGTATGCATTCTCTTGCGCTATACCACATGAATCCAAAATGGAGCTCTTTTGGAAGATACGCTGCTTCAAACCCCACCAGCACTTTCTTATTCCTCAACCCCCTCGGTCATTAAGCTCATCCTTAGGGTTTCAACTAGCTCCTTCACAGTGACTTTGAGAGAAACTTCATAAGTGAGAGTCCACTGAGGTGGGTAAATTGTTGTTTAGTTGCAGTTGCATGGACAATATTTCTTCAACCAGATTGAAATCCATCTGGTTGGAGATCCCAGTTTAACTGTTTACATGTGCGTTTACATGCCCCAAATCATTTGATCGGAATATAACTTTTTTTCCCCCACCCGCTGTGAAACATCTAATCTGCTGTAAATATAACAGAAGAGGAAGAAGAATTCATCCCTAGATCATCCATAAACCATAAAATTGAAAACTGGCTGGGTTGGAACAACTGTTGCTGTTTTGAATTTAAGCCTTGTACATGTAATAAACATCCTTCAAACTTTTCCAGCAGTTTTTGTTTTGGCTGATGGTTCCGTGGACTGAGGCTTGATTCATCTTTTCAAACATTTGTTTGAACAACTTGTTTGGAGCCTTTCGACCACTGAGGCGTTCAACAACCCTTAAATCTTTAAAGGGCTCCAACAAAAATGTTGTGTCAGCCATAGACTAGTTTTGTTTTGCTACCACCATGTTTCTGGAAATGTTACCCCCATACGGTGCAAACATGCACAGAGGGAATACATCTATTCCCAACAATTATATTAAGCATTTGTCATGGTAATTAGGTGCTAATATTTCCACTGACTGACAAAGGGTTGAAAAAATTCCTTCCGATCAGGCCAGATCGGGTCTCTTCTTCTGATTGAGGTGGTCACATGAGGCATTTTTATTCTGATTATTAGTGGAATATTAGGGTCTATGTAAACGCAGCTATTGCCTGATGATCTGAAAATAGATGAGTAAACCCTCAGTCTCATTTCAAAGAGATGGATACATTGAACTTACTTGGGTTTACCCCCCACCATGGCCCTGTTCATAGTTCACCCTCTTACACCCTGCTGTTCTCGTTTCCCCCACGCTCACCATTTCAGTTACTTTGACTTTGTCAACCTTCCTCATCTTCAATGCCTTTTCAACCTGGGACTCATTGTTATACCCTATTAGCATGTTTCCATCTTCCAAACCCCTTTTGTCAATTCCAGTGGGTCTATTGTTCTTACTCCTCCTTCTCCTTCCTCACCTCACCACCCCTCTGCCATCTGCCATCATCTTTTTTTTTCTAGGCCAGTGGTTTTCAAACTGGGATCCAGGAACCAACAGGGGTCCTTGAATGGGTTGTAGGGGGTCCCCAGTAAAAAAAAAAAGAGAGAATATTTTAACTTTTATCTCGTGTTTTAGAAGTTGGAACAGCAAGGGAAGAAACAGTGTGGGCAGTTTTGATCAATTTATAATGATCCTGGTTTGATCACTGATTGATTATGAAGATTTTTTAAATCTAAAAATAATAATTAAAAAAAACATTCAGAGGGGATTCCTGTCAAATTGGTGGTCCATGGCCTGATGTGCGTCTATTGTGGGGGGCCTAGGGTACAAGAAAAAGTTTGGGAACCCCTTAAATAGCCTACTACCTGAATCATTGAGCTATTTTGGAAGAGGCTCAAACTCTATCAGCCCTGACTCAGTTTCTTCTTTCTCTACCCCCTTGGCAATTCTTATGGTACTCTAAACAAAGTTAAACCTTGTCCTAAGGTTTTTACTTTGAGAGGAAATCCATAAATCTCCCCCTTACACTCTGCCATCCTCTGTTCCCCCACTCTCACTACTATTATTACTTAGTTTTTGTCAGCTTTGCTCATCTTCAATGCTTTTTCAAACTGGGCCTCAATATTACAGCCTCCCCTATCAGCATGTTTCCATTCATACTTGCCAACCATTCCCAATTCCATTGCCTTCTCCTGGTGTTCTCCTCGTGTCAACAATTTTTGACAAATTTCACATATTTTTTTCCACTTTTTCCACAACCTGTTCAGTGTTATATAAGTCCTACAACTCTGGAAGTCTACTGTTCCCACCTCAACAACAATACAACTACACCAAATGTTGTTTCCTGGCATGCACATGATGTGGAAGAGAGTTGCTCGTGCTTTACTTATCCTTAATACATCTATGCTCGCGCCTCATCCTCCTCAGTGAGTGAGATGGAGAGAGAAATGGAAAGAAATACTCAAGCAAATTTCAGACGTAGTGGAAAGAATAATTCCTGTTTCATATGAAAAATTTGATAGCAAAAGGGGAGATTTTTCCCTAAAAGCAGCCTAACTGACATGCCCTTAGAAATATGTAAAATATTCATTTTCTTTGTTTTTGTGATAAAATTTAAAATTTGGACAATGTAAGGCTAAATGCTGTGGTCCCATTGAGTTCCCCAGCCAAAAACTGTCATCTGCAAACATAGTTATTTTCATTCTTTAAAAGTCACCACCAGAATGCAAGGGTGGCAAGTATGTCTCCATCCTACAAAACTCTTTATTTCCCCTGTCCGGCTTGTAATGATTTTTGTCCATTTCAGTGGGTTTATCTTTTTTAACTCCTTTTCCTGCAAACCTTGCCACTACATTTAATGACACTAAGGCCACTGGGTCCAGGGGTGTGGTGGTAAATACAGAGCAGGGTGGTTTCACGAGTAAACTCTCAGCATCATTCCAAAGAAGTGAAAAAAACTGAGTGTACTTGGGTTTATCTCCCACTATGCCCCTGTGCATTGACACCCCCCACCCCCCACTTTACACATCCTGGTGTCCTCTGATGAATTTAGTCAATTTCAGTGGTTCTATCTTTTCTTTACTCCTCCTTTCCATTCAAACTTCACAACTACATTTAACTACACTAAAGCATTTGGAACCAGGGGTGTAGTGGTAACTGTAATCTGTAATCTATCCACCTTGTTTCCCCTCATTTATTGGTAGTTGATCTGAAGATAGACAAGTAAAGTCTCAGCCTCATCTCAATGAGGTGGATACTGAGTTCACTTGAGTTTACCCCCCACTATGCCCCCGTTTGGATCCTTGTGTCCTCTCCCCCGTCCCATCTACCATTATCTTTCTCCCTTCTCCCAGGCTACTACCCACCCCCAGCCCAGCTTTCCCACCACTTCTTCTGCCCAAATCCAAAACTTTTTTTATTCAGCCCATGGTTAACTTCAGCATACTGAAACAGAGACCCCCTCCTTAGACCCTCCACCACTGCTCCACCACCCTGTACCACCTCTTCTCCGTTGATCTTTTCACCTGCATGTCTCCAAATAAAAGGGAGGCGGAGTCATGCTAGTACACACGATTGGCCTCAACCTGTAGACCTGTCTGTGAGGAGGAGGAGGAGGACAGAGGCAGCCAGGGAGGGGTTGCTGCTGCCGCCGACATAATTACAATATAGAGCAGTGAACTATCTGTGTAGACTAACCAAACAGGGGAGACATATCTCCCCTCGACTGTGCTCAGATACCCTGCTTACCAAACATCTGTCTGTGTCTGCTGAGGGGAAAGCGCATGTTTAATGGCATTGTGGAAGTCTCCGCGGCGCTCTCCGGCTACAAGAGGAGACATTACGGCGCGAGTTAGCTAGCTAACGTTAGCTCGCTAACAAGGTCAGTTTGAATTTTGGGTTGTGTCGCTGTTTTAGCCGTTGCATGGTTAAAAATGCCACCCTCGTCATGTTTGCTTACTCGGCTCATGTGCAGAATTAGCACGGATTCAGGTCCGCTGACAGGACAGGTAACCAGCTATTTTTATCTTCGGCATACTCTCTTGACGTTAGCTTGGTAGTTAGCCCCACTGCTCCGTCCAGTTATTCGACTTTGCTGTTCGACGTTTGAAAGTGATGGAGCTGGCTCGGGCTAACACGTTAATGGAGGTTACTGCCAAGAAGCAGGCTTTTGTTAGTAACAGCATCAACAGTGCAGCCCGATGGAGCTAATGTTAGCTGCATAATTTTGAGTGAGAGGTAGTGATTTGTTTTGTGGATGCCCCAGCAGCAGCAGCGGCAGCAGCAGCAGCTCTGCTTGTGTCCGCCTATAATAAAACAGGTGCACCTCTGCGCTAGCGACGGGCAGATGGAGGGTAGCACTTAACGCAGCTAGTTACTGGATTTGCAGCTTTTCATTTTTAAGCAATTGTAAGGATTAATACTGCCATAAAGACAGACTTCACGTAGCGTGGGCTGCCAGCTAAATGATTTATCAAGGTTGAACGTCGTAGGTGGCGTTATCATTTATAGAGGCCTCGTCTAAACGGGCCCGGTAGCTAACGTTTTAGTTAGTTAAGCAGGCTAACATTAGCTAGCTGTAAGACAGTAGCGTTAACTGACTACTGGGGCACAGATTGCTGTTAGTCCTGAAACATTTAATGATGATATCGTTGTTTGGTTTAATCACATATCAAATACTACGTCCGATGTCATCAACTAAGTTACAAGGTCTTCATCGTTGCTGATGTTAAACAGTGAAGGGCCGGTTTTAGCCAAACTTAGTACCGTGTTGACGTTAATTTCCCATCAACGTTTACACCAGTTCCAGTAGTTTTGCTTTAACCGTTATGGTGGCTTTAAAATGTAACGAGTTGGAACATTTGTGACAAGTAACCTCACAATAATAAGCAGCTGGAACTGTCAGTATTAAATAAGTAATACAAAAATAATATAAGTATACAAAAATCAAACGTTATTTACGTCTTATTACATGGTTTTATTATATACTCGATTGTGATTGGTCAATTACAGCATTCTAAGGTCTGTTATTTCTATATAGCAGACCGTTACTGTGTATAACAGACCGTTAATATGTAGAACAGACTGTCTGCTTTACAGAGCAGAGATTTATTTCATGTTTTACATTTCAAACGTTATTTTTCATGCTTGGGATATCTCTGAACAGAGGGGGAAGGAGAATTAAGATGATTTCCTCAAGTAAAAATACAAATACCACACTGTTAACATAGTCCACTATACCTGTCTGTAAGTACTGTGAGCAACATTTACTCAAAGTTTTTCAGAGTATGCAGTGAAAAGGTCCATGTCCGTGTTTTGCTATTATATAAGATGTTTTTGGATTATATTACTACTGCATTAATGTTTATGTTAGATTTTATTGCTGTAGATGTTTAAGGTTGAGCTCATTTTAACTAATTTATTGGGACTGCATGGTATGGTTAAAAAAAAAAAGTAATATTACAATTATTTTGACAGGGATTGTGATGTGGGAATTATAGTTATAAATTTTCTTTTTTTAGAAAAAACTATTGAAACATGATGATGTAACATTTGTTGGGATCTAAGCTATAGGTCATGAATAATAGCGCATTTTGTCAAGGATCGTCAGAGAATAATGCATTTTTGTTGATTAACCTACCCAACGACATATTAAGTATCCAGGGCTGGGAAATATGGACATTGTTGCTTTCACAAAATATTAACACAAAAAGATTTTTGATAAATAATCATAGGCAATGTGGATACAATGACTAAGTGGGTACAGGCAAATAATATAACAGCTAGAACAGTCTGGTAAGTTCAGAAAGTTTACATCATGTTTACCATAATGCAGCCTTTAAACCCAGGAAAGGACAACACTTAATACCATATCCGAACTCTAAGATGATAGTCTCAAATCACAACATCTATATATTACTCAGCCCTATCAGCAACATTTACTTTTAAGTATGAAAAGTACCCATTATGTGGTGAAATGGTGCCTATGAGTGTTTTATTGTTATGTATGCCGTTTTAGGATTAAAATTACTGCTGCATTAATGTGCCTGTTGCATTTTAGTGCTGTAGATGTTTAAGGCTGAGCTCATGTTAACTATACTTTACATACTGTTGGGTAGTTTAATCTACAGCAGTGTCTCTGTTCTGTGAGAATCACAAATCTCTAAAAAGTCAACTTTTCATGGAATCAGAAAAAAAGGCCTGTTTTTCAGCTTTGGGACCAGGGTGGGAAATTGGCTCCAGCCTTTTGCCAAATACTGGTAAAGAATACAGGCACAAAATGATTTGCTCTTAAATTGCTGGTGAATTTGAACATTTTTCTGTCAGATGTTCACATCTAGCAAATGGTTTCCTAACAGTTAGTGACAATGCATTTTCTAGCTAATCTAGCTAATCCAAGAAGGTTTTGAAATAGTTTATTTAGCTTAAGAAGCAGGAGAATTTTCTCAATTCATAAAGGAACACTTCATCCTTGAGTTTATCAGAAACTTTCAAAACAAGCATATTTGGAGATTTATGGTTCTCACCGGAGAGGAAGAGTATGAAAAATTGTAACATGAAAAGTAATTAAAGCTGTCAGACAAATGTAGTGGAGTAAACATTACAATATTTGCCTCTGAAATGTAGTCGAGAAGAAGTATATCGTAGCGTTTAATGAAAATATGCAAGAAAAGTACAAGTAGGCCTACCTTGAATTTTTACAGTACTTGACCAAATGTTACTTACTACCACTGCCTCTGAATTCATAAAAATACACTGTAAAGTGATATGCTGACCTCCAACACTTGGTTTTGACAGCATAGAGTAGTGTTCTTGTAGCGTTAAAGGAGTTGCTCTCAGGTCATCATGCCAGGTTAGACGTTCACTGAGCCAAGGCTGATTTTTGTGTTTTCTCCCCACATATTTCATTACTTTGTCGAACAGTGTAGAGGGCAACACAAGGGAAACATCCGATTGCAAAGCAAGCTTGTCTTGTGGATATGTTTGTTATTCAGCTCATGCACTATCTAGAGGCTGCTGGATGTGGTACGTCAATTCAATTGGCCCTGAGTGCCACTGTGCATCGGAGCCCTAATTATTTTTGATGGTTTTCAAGTTTTAACTACTGTTGAACGGCAGACAGCATGGATACTGTGGTTGTAAACGGTTTCGTCCCCCCAGTAGTGCAGGCCTCAGTGTGAGATGGGCAGAAATCACCCACACTCATGCCTGTGTCCTTGTACAGGGCTTGTCATAGAAACAGTGAGGTTTTATTAAGTGTTCAGTGGAAAATTAACAGTTGTATTGTACTCAACTCCCAAATAAACACTTAAAATAACTTTTTAATACCTTTGTTTTAGCACCTAGGCATTTGATACTACATTCTTAAATATTTTAGTAAGAGTGCCACATAGATCAGCCCCAGTGCTGTTGTAAAGAAATTATCATGATGATAACAATGAGGCACAATTATCCCCCCTGTTAGCAATGAGAAATGTGATTAATGCAGATTGTGTTTTTTTAAAAACAGGCCTTGAATATGTGCTCTATTCTTAGACCACTCTATAGGCAGAGCAGTAGTGATACATGATACTATTTTGTAAAGTATTACCGAAGGCTTTTAAGGTCAGTCCTTTCAATAACAGGCACTATAGCTTCATGTGTGCTCTTTTGTGAAGCGATGTTTAGATTGTGGGCTTTTCCTCAAATGACACATCCTCATTACTGCTGAGGTTTACTCATCTCAAACACATTTTATTATGCACATAGTTCATTTTAATATTTGTATCGTTGTTCATTTGAAAGGCATGTTAGAACACTGCAAATCGACGTATTAAAACATTTCATATTTCTTAATGAGATGTTGTTTTAATTGGATTCTGAATTACTCACACTGTGAAATGAGAACGTGATAAAATCTAGGCCACATTGTGGTGAGCTTACTTTGATGCTCAGATGTTGCTTTTTTCCCCCATGTGTGTGGCAACAGCCTGAGGTAAGGTAGCGCTCATTCTGAATTAAATCAAGATTATGGGCAAAAATATTTTCATGTTAAGGTTTGTTTTACATAGAAACACAAATGGATAGATGAATTAAGTGATATGGTTTGTCTTTACACTGAGCTGGTATATTGAAGGCAATTGAAGATTTTTGCCTTTCAAGTATTCTTGCATTACCTTTTGTCTTAAAGAGATTGCTTAGTGTTTTATTTTGTCAAGGATCGTCGGAGTCAGAAGAGGGCTTTACAGGGGGAGGGGGTGTAGGATATAACCTAAATCCCACAGAACTGACTCAGTAGATAAAGATGCCAGATAAGGTGCATGTCTCAACCTGGTTAAAGGGTTAGGCGAGCCATGACTCAGTACTCTCTGTGTATTTGTTAGTAGGTGGCCAAATGTCAGATTAGCAAAACAGATAACCAGTGTGTCAGAGCTTTTTCATGTTCAGGAGTAGGGGTGGGCGATATGACCTAAAATAAAAGGAATACTCCAGTCAAAACATCATTCTACCTCTTTTCATTTGGTTGGCAATGTAAGGGAACATATCTTAAGAAAGAAACAGATGTGTTTATTGGCCCCAAATAGAAATTAAAATGAGGGAGGTAAGGCTGCACAATTAATCAAAAATATTACTGAAATATGGTCTAGTGCAATATCCAAATTGCAGGAGCTGCAATTTTTTGATAAAATTCAAATGTCTGAAAAACAGCATTATAATGAAGTACTGTAGTGCTGCAGAGATGCCACGGCCTACAAATGTTGTTCGCCAGACAGCAAGAAGGAAGAAAGTAAGAAAAGCTTGTTTGGTAGTCAGGCCCCAACAAATGTCACATTATCATGATTTTCTTTTTTTTCTGTGAAAAGGAAAATTGTGATGCAAAAATGAACATTCCCACTATTTGTGAATCATGTTGCAATCGCAATATATTTAACAGATAGTGCAGCCCTAGGTATAGGCTTACGTGTCTTTTGGGAGGAGTATCCTACCAAATAATGCAGGTGAATTACTTAATGTAATTCTCAGAGTTAGATAAGTGCTAGGATTAGGCATCTCAACAGTGTTTCTCTGCCAGAAAGCCCAAAGTATATAAATATAGGTACAGTAGTCAGTGTACCGCGGGGTATGTCGATCAAGTACATCTGCATACAGTAGCTACAGACACGCATATTGGCACAGAGGTGGTTTTCATGTAACAACAAAGTCATCTGGGCCGTGTCCATCGAGATGGCTGTCAGTCATAGACCACTCAGCCCTCTAACATCATAATGTAGTGATTTAAATGCCTTTGTTTTATGCACTGTGTACCTGCAGAGTTGTGTTATTGTTTTCTTAGATTAGTTTTATTAGTACAGCTGACCAACAACGATACCACCATCCATTTTGATGTTTCACCGTCAAAGTCATCATATGCCAATTTTGCAGACATCGTCCAACCCTAATCTAACCTATTACCCAGGAGTGGATGATATGGGCCCAAAAAAATCACAATATTTTTTTGGGTGTTCTGCAGTAGCGATGGTCTTGATGATATGACACAATAGTGGAAAATTTTTGGTTTAGCTGTTGAGCTCTCCTCGCAGGATTTTTGTCCCCTCGTACTGAATTGGGTGCTTCTGCTTGAGATGGTAAAATTAGCCTAGTTTGTTGCATTGTCTCCTTTTACTGTTAGTCTTCTTCCACTTTTTTCACATTACTGTGGTTTATTAAACATCTCATTGTTTGTAACCAAACCAGTTCAACACCACTGAAGTTGCTCCCCTGTTTTGGAACTTACTCCTTCAGCATAATATTGCCATTATCACAATATGAATTTATAAAATTGAAATATTTTCCGTATCACAATATGAATTTATTATATTGTAATATTGCCACTATCATAATTTTTTTTTTTCTATCCTGAAAAAAATTATAATGATATATCATTAAAAATATGACATGGCACACCCCTACTACTGCCACCCTTATTTAGTTGTCATCAAATAAGGTTTAAAGCGATATTCCACCCCTCGATGATAATCCACTTAATATGTACTCACCCCTATGCCGATGTGAGGATGGGTGAAAATCTTCAGTTCACAAAACAATCCTGGAGTTTCAGCAGAAAACGGCTAATGGCAGTGAATGGAGACCACGGATAAAATGTAAGAATGCAAGAAGTCTCGCGATACATCGACACCATGTTTACATGCTACCTTGGAGGCTACAGTTGACATTTTGACTAAAAACAATAACAATAACAGTAAATGGCATCTTTTCTGGTTAAATTTTAATATCGTGCTCACGGACACTTGGATTACACCACACGAGCAGGATGGAGGCATTTTGTGTTTGTTTTTTGTTCTTTTTTTTTTTTTTTTGGCTCACGGGCCAGAAGTTGCGTGTTTTTTCTTTTCGCCGCTAACATGTGCAGCTACCCCTGCAGCCCGTGCGCATGATGGCC